>PVKH010004158.1:0-23804 GCA_004027955.1 Chaetophractus vellerosus
ATGCTTCTAACAATCTTATGGGCATGAATCTTAAGAGATTGTAGGAGGGCCAATGCCAACAGCAATTTCTTTACTAGATTATTTCTGTGACATGACTTACAGAGTGAAGTATAAGGGGGGTTGCCATAAAGAAATATGTGAGTGAGGTTTTTGTTTTAATGAAACAAATTCCCAATAAGATTTATTGGAAACCTATATTGTTTTAAAGAGAATTTCATTGTCAAAATCACTGCAAATGTGTACTAAAAGGGACAGAGATCAGATAAAAGTAAAAAGAGGTGTTTGGGTCTCAAAATATCTATAAGCAGACAGCAGGCTGAGAAAGCTACTCAGTTGCAAGTACTAGTCATTTCTTGTGGAAAAAAAAGAATAACTCAGGTAGTACCAACAACTTGCATGAAGGACACAAGAGTCATGTTAAAAAATTCCTAAAGCATGAGATATATCTGGCACTCTATCTGCCTCTGGAGCAGAGAAGACTTATGACATATTCCCTCCTGGATTCCAGAATTGCTTTAGGTTAGTAACTGCTATTTGTTGTCTGTTATCCCCTCCTTGGACAGAAGTTATCCTATCTTGACATATGGCACATTATGTTCTTACATGGCATAAAAGATTTTGCAGATGTGATTAAGTTAAGGATCTTAAAATTGAAGATTATCCTGGATTATCTGAGTGAGACCAATATAATCACAAGGATCCTTATAAGAGGAAGGCAGGAGGGTCAGAATCAGAGGGAAGAAAATGTGATGATATAAGCAAGGTTAATTCTCAGGGAGAGAGATCTGAAGATGCTACACTGCTGGCATTAAGATAGAAGAAAGTACCATAAAGTAAGAAATGGAGGTGGCCTCTAGAAGCTGGAAAAGGCAAGGAAAAAGATTATCTCCTAGAGCCTGCAGACAGAACACAAGATTCTCTAAACCTTGATTTTAGCCCAGTGAAACTAATTTCAGACTTTTGACTCCCAGAATTATAAAATTTGTGTTGTTTTTAAGCCACAAAATTAGTGGTAATTTGTTACAATAGCAACAGGGATTAGAAGCATTAACAATAGGAAGCAATACAGTAGGAAACCAAAACACCATTGTATTGTTTGTTGGGTGTGTATAGGAAAGACAACTTGTCTTTTTTATTTCCCAGGACTCTGAAACTGAAGAATTATACTTGAGGAGCTTCATGTGTCTCTGGATCTGACTTGGATAATGAGATACTCGACTTCAGGACTGAGCTTGATGTCACATTGAGCTGAAGTTTTGGAGGTCTCACAATGTACTCTACATGTGGGAGGTTCATGAATTGTATAGCCCAGGGCAGATTTGAGTAAATAATCGTCAAAGATGGTTTACAGCAATTCCTTCCCTCCCTGAACATGCCACTGCTCACATTGAGAGCTGGCGTCTATTTTCTCCATTTGAATTTGGTTTGGCTTTTGTGACATTCTTTGCCTAGTAGAATGCAGTGAAAATGAAGCTTGGTCAGTCCCAGGCCTAGCCTTTAAGAGGACTGACGACTTCTGCTTCCTCTATCTTGGGAGACAGCATTGTGTAGGGAGTCTGATGACCCTAAGACCACTATTGTGTGAAAAAGCAAGCCACAGTTAGAAGGCTGTGTGACTAAAACAGAGAAGCCCAGCGATTCCACCCACTCCAAATGAGCTCTAGACATGTGAGTATTAAAAAACGACACCAAACACTATATGGACAGGAAAACAAACCAGATAAGCTAATCTTAATTGCAGGATCACGAGAAATAATGTATATAAAAACATATACACTGTAAATTCTTTAAGCTAAGTTTTGGTTTTGAGTCGGTTTGCTATGCAGCAATGCATAACTAAGAGTTAACACTTCAGTTGTAGAAAAAAGATCTTAAAATTTCAGGGTTTGGTTGTCTTCACTTTTAACATCTAAAATTGGTATTTTACATTGTCCAAACAGATAAAGTTTCAATAAAATATGATCTGGGTAAAATAAAACTTTCTGTTTCAGCAGAAAATGCTACAGTATATTTGACCTCAGTGGAGATTGATTAGATTATATTTGCCATGTTTTATTGTTTACTTGATTAGTTTCAGCCCTCAATTGTTTCCTTCATTTCACCCCAGATTGCATATTATATATAGATAGGCTGACATATAGGTCCTTATTAACTTGGGATTTTGTTGTGAAAATTACAAAAGAATATTGATAATGCTCAAACCTACACTTTGAAATAAGCACTTTTTATAAACACCCATATGCAATGAATTACAAATGCTACAAAATCAATTCTACTATCAGTCTTCAAGTGCTTTTTAATCTACCCTAAAGTAGTATGGTTCTTGTTCAAGCCCGTTATCTGCAACAGTTTTCTGTTGCTGTGTAATAAATTATGTAAAAACCGAGCAGCTTAAAATGTTTATTGTTTCATACAGTTTCTAAAGTTCCATAACCCTATAGCAAATGATCTGGGCAATTCTGGCTCTAAGTGTCTCATGATGTTGTTGTCAGGCTGGCAGCCAGATGTGAAGTTATCTCAAGGCCGAGAAGGACTAAAGGTTCAACATTCAAGCTCACCACATTAGCTAGTGGGCCTTACTTTCCTCAAACTGTCATCTAGTTTTACCATCACTTGCATAAAGGAAAGTGCATTTTAATATATAATAATAGGAAGAACATAATCATAGAATTAAGGAAAGTCTTTCCTGATGAGAAGTTGTCAAACTTAAGTAGCTATAATAATATATATCCCGATATATTAAAACACCTATTGCATACTGATTGCAACATGTTTTATTTTATATTATTGCACATTACCTGTCTTCAGGGATTAAAATATACCATGGATGTGGTTTGTGAAAATATTTGAAAGGAAAGAAAAAAAATCTACCGTTTTGGGAGAGTGTTAAAGTATGAAGATTCTTATGGGTTCCTAATATGTAACAACACATTATTAACTACTTAAAAAACTTATTTCATTTAATTTATTGGTGCAGGTATAATTTAAAACTGTGATGCATTTGTGAACTTATGTATCTGAGCATATATCAGTTCTGTTTGAAAATCTTGTGATATAAACCTCTTAGGGGAAAAGGAGCAACTCTGGTTTCTGAATGTTTTCTTTTGTTCTTTTTATTGTCCTTAAAAGGAATTTAAATCATGGCACAGATGACTGGAGGCCATAGTGTTGAGTGATTCTGTGATGATAGCTTGAAAACTTCAGAAAGTGTTTCAGGGCTAATAAGTACCAGGGAGAATATGAACCACAGTACTGCATACAGTTCACAGCCAACCAAGTCTTCAAATTTTGAATAAATGGTCTGCACTGAGAATATGTTGCGTGGCAATTTTTTCAGAAAGATAGATTTCTTACCTTGCTGATGATAAAACCATAGACACAAAAAGAGAAAGATTTTTGTAGCTAAACTATCATTTAAAATTATGGCAAGAGGCACCTTTTATTTATTTTTATTTTTTGGCATGGTATTTACTTGGCTATGGAAAATGACAATTGCTTTATGGGCAATATACTCATAATTAGAGCTGCATGAAAAATTTTCACATCATCTGTGGAATTATTTTTGCTGCAATTTTTCATTTTTTTGCTAAGGGCATTTTTTAAAATTTGGTCATGAGAGCAAAATAGTTTTTATCTTAAAAACACCTTTTCCATATTCTCTATTCTAAAATTAAATTATATTTTTCCCAAGAAGGAATATAATGAGATCTTATATGAATGGTACAGAAAATCATTGAACTTAAAGAATTATCACTGTGAGTTCACATCTGATTATTCAAGAAGTTTGTACAGTGAAGCGAACTTGGGACATTCAGGGAGGCTTTTGACCCTAAGTAAAAGAAAGTTTGGTTAAACATGGCTTAAACAGCAAAGTCAACTAATTCAATAATTATAACAAGAAGTCTTGATTTTTGAGGTTCTAGACTTGGTGAATTCAGCACCTCAGGAGGCTTTTGACTTTACTAACATGTTGACAAGATCACTCAGGCTGCTCCAACCATCCTGTCTTCCCACAACAGTGACCAAAGCAGAAAGAAAGGGGATGGGTTCTCTTCAAGTAACTATCTCTTTTATCAGGGGAAAAATGTCTTCAAGGTGAGCACTGAAGGCAGTTACTCTGGGAAAGTGCATCTCATGGTCCAGTCAAATGAATGTGAACTCAAAGGATAAATTTTCACTGAAGTGTATGTCCATTGTCAATTTGTTTACTTGGGAGTTATGTCTTCCTTGTAAAAAGATACAAAGGGAAATGTGTGACTATTTTGTTTGTATAGATTCCTAATAGGCAATTTTAATATATTTTTACTCTGCACATTTTGAATAATTTAATTAACATACTTCTTCAACTGGCTTCTGTGGAATCAATCTAAATATTACTGGCAATTGGCAGTAGATATCTGGGTCAAAGTTGAGTTTCCAGAGTTAAAAAAAAACACCTAAATTAGAGTTAATTTGTATGATATTTGAAAAGTCACTTTCCTTCAATTATAAAGTGTGGTAATGTTAGCACCTGCTGCCTTGATTGTGTGTGTACTTGTGGAGTGAGGGTTGTTAAATGAGCTCATGTATATAAAATGTTGAGCATATTGTCTCACAGAGTAAATCTTCAATAAATACGAACTATTAAAAGGGCACTAATGATGATGATCCTGATTATGATGGTGATTCAATCCATATCTTTTGCTCTGAACCAGAAGCTAAGTACGTATCCACAATCATACATTTATGTGAGAAAATTGATTATTTGCCATTGAGAGTAATTACTATCCTTTTTATTTTCCCTGTCATATATCGAATATTTACTCTGCTCTAGGCACTGTTCAAAGCTCTTTACTTTTCTGGTCCCTTTTAATCCCTAATTATTATTCATTTTACAGAAGAAGGAACAGGTTCAAAGAGGTTAAGTAACTTGTCCAAATCACTGATGGGGAGTGTCAGGACATGCTCCCAGCTCCTGCTATTAACCACTGCAGAATTCGGTTTCAGTTTTACAATACTGTTATGAAAAGTTTTAAACAAAATCCATCTACATAATTAAGTTTTAAACTATAAATATTGCCTTTGGATTTAGATACTCGAATTCTGTTTTAATTTTCCTCATTTTCTCCTTTGCTTTTATTTCTTCACATTCTCTCTCTCTCAGGATTACTTAGCAAATAAATATGTGAAGGAATTTTTTGAGAAATGTTGCACTTTATTAACTAGCTGTTGGTGATTGAATCCTGTCCCCCACACAACATATGTTCAAATCTTAATCAGAGTTCCTGTATATGTGAACCTATTTGAAAACAGGGCCTTTGAAGATGTGATTATTAATTAGATATTGACTTATTCGTGAATAGGATCTTCCAAGACCTTATTTAGGTGAGGCCAGATTAATTCAGGGTGTGCCTTAATCCTTATGAATGAAGTCCTTATGAGGAGAGGAAATCTAGATAGACACCCAGATGAGTTTGCAGGAGAAGTAGAAGCCAGAAGGAGGAGCCATGTAACAGAGGCAGAGTTTCAAGCAAAGGAACCCCAAGGATTGCAGCAAGACAGCCGCAGAACCCTACAGCCTCTCTGATAAAGCGTGGTCTGTCAAGATCTTGATTTTGGACTTCTAGCCTCCAAAACCATAAATTCCCATTGTTTAAGTCAGCCAATTGTGTGGTGTTTTTCATAGTAGCCCTGGCAAACTCAGACAAATAGTTTTCTTGCACAAGCATTGGCATTTGAATTAATTTCTTGTTTTTTTTTCTGTTAAAATACATTATATTTACTGGATTTTTCTTTGTTAATAAGATCATTTAGATTTTTTTGTAGGAAATGCATGCTTATTGACTAAACAGATAGTAATGGAATTTTTACACATAAGTAAGTAAGCATTTGCCTGTCTTGTTGTAATCTTGAATTTTGAGTGGATAGTATAAATGATGGTGGCTTATTTATTTATATTTATTCAATAAATATTTATTACAAATTTCCACTCTGAACTCTTGGCATCCATGATATATATGGGATGTTAGTAGCATGAAGGAAAAGAACTGAGTATAACAAGAGCCCAAGAGCTTCTTATTTTTCTTGTTAATATTGTTGTTGGAAAGGATGACAGAAATCGTAATCATGATAATGTACCAAGAAAATAAAAACAATTCAAGTAGATTTCTGAGAAAGTTAAATATTTTTTTTCATAAGAGATTTTGAAATTGTATATATAAAAACTTGGACCCTATTAAGTCGATATAATTCATTTTAAGTTATTTTCTGTACATTGTACCAAGTTCCTTTGCACTAGAGAGTAGAAGGGTATTAATTATGGCTTATAGAAGTAGAGAACATCCCTCTCTCCCCAGTTCCTTGACTCTAGTCTAAGTATATCTTTAGATTTACATGCAAACTGAAGTGCCTAATAGGAGAACAGCACATGTAGATTTCTCAGGTAAATATATTGGGAAAGGAGAATGAAGATGGATTGTGGGACTTGGGGCTCTCAGAGACAGTTCTATGCAGGCATGTGACATGATACTGTGTGGCAGCCTTGACCTAGACTCTCCTAAATGCTGAAAGAATCATACTCTTAAGGCCCCTCCTGTACAGGAACAGAATAAAGAGAAAGGAGACATTACACTATCCTCTTAGAAAAAAGAGATGAACATGTTGTCTGAGACAATGTGACAGCAGCATGGGCTTCAGCCTGAGTAATAACCTACCTTGGAAGCAGAAGAAATGGGAGGAGTGGGCTAAGCAGAGCTTGGAGAATTATCTTTGGGTGGAGCTGGCCTCGGTCCTGATGATTCTTGGCTTCCTTGGATATATAACCCAATACTCTCAGAATCTAGATGTAGTTCTGAATGTGCAAAATTTGGGATTTACTTTGAATTCCCAGGTGGATAAGATCTTGATATCAATGTTGTTATCCCTGAGGGGCAGATATGTCTCCTATACCTAGAGTGAGATAAATATATTGAATTGAATCGAGATGAATAAATTGAAACTTCATTGAAAATGTTTATAAACTGTGGAATTTAAAGTAAAACCATAATTCTTATGCACATTGTAGAGCTTCTAAAAATTGCCTGAGAGAGTCCATGCATCATAGCTATTATTTGTCATGACCAAGATTTTATAATTCAGAAGAAAATTCAGGTTTCATACATTAATTAAAATTAGATAACTTCCACATTTCCGAATGTGGGAGAATAGTAAAACAAAACAAAAACTAAGAGTAAGCACTATTCCTACTTCCTTTATTGAATTCCTGAATGGCTCAATTTTGCTCTGTCATTTTCCTCAGTTTTAAAAAAGCCAAAAACAGTGATGATTATACTAAGGTAGGGATTCCTTTAAAGAATAAGTTTCAGAAATATGCAATTTACATAATAAAGCAGTGTATGTGTATATATGTATATATATATATATAGTACACAGTTTTATAATTCAGGTAACCACGATTTATAAGACATTTTACTTGACTTTTTAGGGTCCATTTCAATAGGGACCTCATTATTTTCTTTCTTTGTGACTACAAAGTGAGATATATATAAAGAGCTTTTTTGTTGTTGTTATCCATTTTACTTTGAGGTAGATTATGCCTGAAAGCAATTTCTTGCTTGCTTCTTACCATTTCTTGCACTTTCACACAGGGTAAAGATAAAGCCGAAAAGAGTTCATTTTTACATTACCATTTGTTTTCTTTAAATGAAGAGTTCAAATCACCCCAGGTTTGTGAGCCTCTTATGACTGCCAAGTATTTAATTCCAACTACAACATGTTATCAGTCTATTTCAGAAAGCAGGTTAAATGGGTCACTTACCTTTCACCTCCTCTGCCAATTCATATAAACATAAAAGTCTTCTTTTAAATTTTTAATCCACCCTCTTTTTTAAAATCAAATCATATCAAATAAATTTAAAGCCAGCTTTTAAAGTTGCTTTGTGTTTTATGAAACACTGAATATACATTAGCAACTATAATTTCTATACTCACCCAAAACATAGTAAACAGAATAAGCATTATGGTATTAAAATATTTAAAAGGTTATTTTAAGCTTGCTGATATAGGATTTTTACATTGAAAGTGGATGGTGAAATAGTAAAGACAGAGGGTTGGGATCATATTTAAATGTGCAAAAGAAAAAAGAGAAAAACATTATCAGTTGATTGATAGACATTAGCAACTAGGAAAGGAATTAGCCTTCATATTTCTGATAACTTAGAGGAACTTGAGATTGAATATTATATTTTGGGAAAACATTTATAATATGTCTCAATTTGCCAGGCTGCTATGACAAACACCAGACAATGGGTTGTCTTAAAAAATGGGAATTTCTTGGCTCGTGGTTTTGATGCTCAAAGAAGTCCAAAATCAACATACTGGCAAGATATAATTTCTCCTGAAAATCTGTAGCCTTCTGGGGATAGTTGTGGCAACCCTGTGTTCCTTGGCTTGTATTTCTGCCTTCCATCATATGGTAATATACTCTCCTTTATGGCTTCTGTGACTTTAAAGTTCTCTTCCTAATGCCTCCAGTAATCCAGATTAAGACCCACATTCATTAGTTGGGCCATAGCTTAACAAATCTTCAAGAAGTCCTTTTTACAATAAATTCACATCCAAAGGAATGTAGATTAAGATTAAGAGCATGTTTTGTTCTGTGGTCCATAACTCAACCAACCACACAATACATGTAGTGCTATAATTAAATTATATAATACATTTGGTTCTGTAATGTCTTAAATTGTTGTTTCATTGATTATGTACATTTTAGAATATTCTCAGAGTTTAACTAAGAGAAATATGATCTTACTTCACTTCTATGTCTGGTAGTAAACATCTCATTAAAAACCATTAGGATGTTTAAAGACATATGGGCAGAAAGACTAGTGTCTATCACAAGTTTGGAGCAGTGTATTTTCAAATTTTATTTCCTTGATAAATTGTGGATTCCCTGTGTCTCACTTATTAAAATTCTGATTCATGGAACCTGGAATTGACCACAAAAGAATCATTGTGTATGTATGTGCATGTGCATGTTGTTGGTGTTCTTTTGAGGAAAGAAGATAACACATCTTTTTTTAGCAATATAGAAATAATAGTATGAAATGCTCCCTTTAAATATGGTCCTTCTGATCTCTACCAGTAGACTTTGTCCAATACTGAAAGAAGGGTGATTTTGGTCAATTAAAGAAGGTTGTGCTTTATTAATCTTTCTAATCTGGAAGTAAAAATAAGATTTCCATGAATACTCAGTGTAAATCACTGTCTAAACCCAGCAGTTGTGAGAGCTATGGCAGTGTGTCAGTTGATTTTCTCTTTTATTTGGAAGTCAATGTCAGTGTGTATGTGTTTGATAGCACTCTGATAGCTAAGAGGTTAAGAAATGAAGTGACACCAGAGAACAAAAATAAAGTACCCCCATGGCTTGGCTGTGCCTCTTCCCCAGTGGAGCTTAGACATTGGAGAGAAAAACTTTGACCAGTTGCTAACTTCTACCCTCTGAGATTCTGATACTAACGGTTGTAAATATTGAGCCAACTACAATATTTTATTGACCCAGAAATTCAGAATACAGGCTTTAGGAGTTCTATGAGATTCTTTTTCTGAGTAAATCACATTATACATGGATTTATTTTGTCTTTTTGATGTAATAATCAATGATATGACATAGCCTCAGGATTATAGAAGACATATATAAACAATTGTCCAACAAAAACCATTTTCTTTCTTAATATTTTTGGCAAACTATGTTTTCCTTACAAACATTTAGAGGTTCTTATTCATTGAGTAGAATTAAAAGTTTATATCTTAGCATGGAAAAGCTAAGATCGTAAAACCTAGTTCATAAAACCCAATCCAAGTTATTGTTCCTATAGATATTTGGAAAGACAATAAAACATGGACTATCTGTAAAAAAGGATAATGTGGCTGGTGTACTGCTTCAATAGATCATTTTCTCGTCTCCAAGAATATCTCTCTTTTGATATTTTATTCCCAGCGAAAAGTATTTAGGTGCAATCTTTCCTGGATATGCTCTGTGGTAGAACTATAGAATAAAACTCAGGCTGTATTCCTTAGGGATTGCTCTGCCATACTGCAAAGATTTCTATGAATGAACTTGATTTTAACAAGTGAAACCGATGATGTATAAATAATTGAAAGTAAATGAAAATAAATTACCTTTCATAAACAAGGTATGCTTAAATGACATAGGACATTAAAAGTTCCCAGTCATAATATTTTATGAGCCTGATGTCTTTCTTTTTAGCTTTAAGCAGTGCAGATACCAATTTTATGGATCATGTGAGCACAAATAAACAAATCAATCAATATCTTTGTTATTCAAAGATTTCTATCAATGAAAAGCTATTAAGAAAATTATCTTCTTAAAGATATTTTCCTTTTTGTCCCGTTTTAGTCTGTTAGTGTTGAACTGTACTCATTTTTTTGGTTAGTCACTTGCTACATCACTTTTAAAAAAGTATTTATTTAACATTGCTTCTTTCTTTAATTGCTGTTGAGTCACACTTAGAGACTTCTGGAATTTCTGTGAAATAATGATATTTGCAACTACATAGTTCTATACAGCTTAAAAAGGTTGTTTCTTCCATACCCACCTACCCTCAAACCTCCACCTTCTATGAGAAGAATAAAGCCAGCTCATACAAGAGTATAATAAGAAGAACTTGAGGTCTGCAATACAAATATATATGTTCTATGAATACTGATAGCTTGGAGAGACACACTTATTTTCCCTTCATCTGATGAATCTTGGAGACCCTACACAAAGAGAGATGAAAAGAAACCAAGCCTGGTGTCAGACTAAAGTCTGTGTATAAGTAGTATCTTCAAATCTGACCTTTACTGCTGACGTGCCTTGTAATTTTGGTCAAGGTGCCAACATTTAAAGTGTTATATACCTTCTCTTCTAAAAATAAATTACACATTACTGGAGATCTTATAATTTCCTCTTTAGACTCATGTAGATAGTCAAAAATAGATAAACATCAGGGACGCTATTGCTAGTTTTATTATAATGTGACAAAATGAACATAGTATTAGGAAAACCATACAAACAGGAGTGTTTTGTATATCAGACTCAGTACAACATTAGATCTCTTTCATCAGGAATTCTTGGATCAGTTTCCAAAGTTTATCTAAATACCACTAAGAGGCATGAAAGAAAGCAATTTGGCCAAAGTTCATTGTTGAAAGGCAGTAAATTCATTTTTCTGTCTCTCTTGCTAAACTAATATTTGCCCAATGTTAGGTAAACACAAGCTCATCATGGGAATGAAAGGATGGTAATGGTATCAGAGATAGACATGAGTGTTTTCAGCCTATTATGTAAAATGCTATGGTATTATTATTATTATTATAAATTTTCAAGTAATATTCCAAAACCTGCAAAATGGAAGAGGTTAATGTTAAATGATGATAAACCCATGAAATTCTTAGAAAATCAAAACTGCCCCTTCCTAATATAACTCTATAATATAAAGATAAATTAGATTTATTTTTAATAAATTCTTTCAATGTCCATAAATTGGAACATTTGAGCACAAATATAGAAGCATTGTAAGCTTTATGAAGCCAGATAAAGATAAAGGGCACATGTGGAAAAAGTTTGGTAGCATTGTCTTCCTTATATGAGTATTTTATCCCATAGTACAGAGATTTAATGATGTGCCTTGTTCTAAAGACTTCTTTCCCAGATTTTCTATATTTTTAATCCTTTGAGACATTGCCACACTTCAGCTGGGTAGACTTTATTATTAAAAAATCCTATTTATGTCACTCCCAAGTTGCAAACCTTAACCTGCTCCTCACTGTCATCAGGGAAGTCTGATTCTTTAATGATCATAAAGCACCATTCCGGATCTGGCTCCTGGTTTACTTCTTCAATCAAATCTCTCACTGGTTTCCACCTTGTATTCATTCATTTATTATTCTTCCATTCAATCAACAGTCACTTTTTGAGTCAAACTGTAACCTAAACTGTGAGGACATAAATGTAAATTGGAGGTATATTATCCTTGCTCTCTTGAAACTTAAAAGGTAGGGAAACATTCATTTCCTTGCACAAAACAACTATTGAGCACTTACTGTGTGCCAGCCACTGATCTAGGCATCGAAGGTGAAACAGTCATGTTATATAAACAGTGAAAAATATATATCATGGTTTGGGCATAGAGACTTTTTAATAAATAAGCAGTAAACAATGAAATGCAAAAATAAATAAATGATTACCAGTTGTGGCACCTTATAGTATGCAGATTCTTTAGGTTGCCACGATGGAGAATAATACAATGGGGGTGTAATCATTTAAATATGACCATGAAGAGGTGATATTTAAGCTGTATTAAAGGGTAAAAGTGAACCCATCATGCAGGCCATAACTCTGAGCTAAAACAAGAGCTTGGAATGTTCAAGGATCTGAAGAAAGGCCTGAGTGACTAGAGAATAGTGAACAACTAAGGGGTCCTGTCAAAGTAGGAAGCAGGTAAATCATCCTTAAATGCCATAATAAGGAGTTTGCACTCCATGCTCTAAACATATTGACTTCCCAGAAGGTGCCATGTTTTCCATTTTCTTGGACCTTTGCATGCTCTGTTCTTTCCTAGCTACTCCGCCCCTCCTTAAAACTTTCCCCCTTTTTTCCTTTACAACTTTTTTTAGTGCTCCTACTTTGTATTCTCATAACTGTCCTCTTTTGCCTCAGTTGTGGCCTTTATCATGCTATATTGCAAATCGCATACTTGTCTGAATCCCCCCATAGGCTCTGGTTTCTATAGGCAGGAATCATTTCGTTTGAATCTTTCTAACACTGGCACCTAACACAGTTGCTGGCACATAGCAAATGCCTGGTAAATATTTGTAGAACAAATGTGTTCATTTCCTGGTGTCAGCTCTGCCTCAGTGCCTTTCATTCAATGCTCAGCTAGTTCAGTTCTTGAAATGTCAGTCATCACCAAAGCCAAGCAGCAGCGTTAGACATGGTGATTGCTCTCCTAAATGCCTTCATTTCCAGCTGGGTTCCTGGACCAGGCACTGAAGCCAAGCTACAAGTGACCTAATTAGTCCTCTGATTATTTCCAAAAAAATTTGGGGAATAATTATGAATTGGAATGGCCAAAAACTGGGCCATGCATAGTTTGATGAAAGCTGAAATGTGTAGGGTGCCAGATGCAAGTCTTTTAGATAGCATCAGTAGTTTCCAAAACAAAGTAGTTTGCATTTTAATTGTTTTCTGGAGCTTTTATCAACAAAATATGTTCATTGACTAATCAGATCTTTGTACCAAATTAGAAATTAGCAGTGTGTTGGCTACAGAAATGAGACACAAAATCTCTGTTTCTGGCCCGGACAGCAGAATTCAGCCAGATGCTGTGTATCTCTTTCCAGAGAGTAATTCTGGGGATAAATAACAGTGAGCTGCCCTCAAATCCATGCTTCTAATCAATGTCAGGGAGTGGATGCTAAGAAGGCAATCCTCCCAGAGGAATCAGTAGTTAATAGATCTCTGATGGGCTTTTTTCTGAAGACTCATCTCTTACTTCACAGTCAGTTTCTTGGTGAGTCTGATGGCTATTGTCACAGATAAGTGTAACTAATATCCTCTTGATATTTTATTTACTCAAGGGAAAAGCCAGGAACAAGAGATTCTTTATTCAAGACAACATTCATGGAGTGGCTGATGAGTTTAAAATTTAGCACCATTTATTTGAGATGATGGTGATTGTTACTAAGAAATTACTCTTTTGAATACTCTGGCAGGTGACTAAGACACAATATCATGTAAGAATTTCTTTGAGGGCTTACATGTCAATCTGAAGCGCTGAAATAGCTATTTAAACTTGAAATGTTTACTTTCTTGGATGAAACACAAAAATCCGTGAACAAATGTATAATTGAATAGAGCCTATACATACCTGCTTGGATAGGTCTTATAATACCTGGTTCTGGCATGAATATTAGTATCTAGTTTTGAGGGCAGTAATACCAGGATTCAGCATGAGGATCCAAATAGACCAAAAGATACTAATACTAAAATCAAAATGGTTAAAGACCATGTGTGCTAAATTTTAGCTGACATTTGAAGAAAGCCAGGTCTGCTTCTTTAGATTACTGTATAAAAAGGGAAAACTAATAGCCATGCCCACTACTGGGATCTTTCCGTTTTTTTCAAAAGCTTTTTTAACCTTTGCCTTGGGCCTCTGTGTATAGATGCTCACAGTGACATCAAAGACTTGGCTAATACCAGAAGAACAGGATTAAAAAGGAGCTAGAAAATTACATGCAAATATCTAGAGTAATCCAACTTTAAGGTTGTTCATTTTTACCTTCTGCATTCCTTAAATTGATTCTTTCTTAGAGTTTTAACATTCCAGTAGAGTTCTACACATTTATTATGCTTCAGTGGAAGTGACAGACTTTCTATAAAACCTCTCCCTGATCGCAGTAATATAAGTAGGTCCTTATTTTTTGTATAAGCTTACTGTACACATTAACAGATCAGGTAAAGATTGTGTATTTCTCTTGTTTTAAATGTTTAAATGTATCCATCTAAAGTGGTCTGGAATCACTTCAGTCAGAGGATAAGCCTATATTTTAGATGAACACCCCATTTCTTTTCTTTACTGCAGCACATGCCTACTCTATAAAAACTTTTTTTCCTTCTCTTTTATTTCTGAATATAAATTCTCTGTCCTTTCTAAGAGCAGATTCAGTTCTTTGTGGGGCTTGAAGCTTATACAGTTTTAGGGGGCCCATATAAGAAAATGAATACAGCATTCCAAATGAAAAAGTGACAGTGAATATTTATTTATGAAGAAAAAGGAATAACAACAAGCTCCATATTTCAAAAGTTGAAAAATACCATCTCACAATCTAGAAAAATAACATTTTCATTATTTAACTTTCATACAACTCATACTTTTTTCCTGTATTTTTTATTAAAAAATATTTATTGCTCATTTACTCTGCACAAAGCCTGGTGCTAGGTACTGTGGGACATTTAAGGCTGAATTAGTAGTCTCTGTCTACAGGTTTGTAATCCTGTGTGTTAATTAAGGCATGTAAGCATGTGTACCTAGCAAGCCACTGCTTATTTAAAACTTTTCTTAAATAAGTGCGAACAATAGTTTTATCAATCAGTTTGCATCTTTCTTTTTCATATAGTTTACTGAAGTAGTAAACTTACAAAACAATCATGCACATGTGTGGGATTCCCATACAACACCCCTCCACCAACACATTACATTTTTGTGGAATATTTGTTACAAATTATCAGATAACATTATCAGACTATTACCACTAACTGTGGTCTACAGTGTAATTTGGTATATTTTTCCAGACCTTTTCCCGTATTTTCTGGCTGTATTCTTTATCATCTCTTCATATAACCATATTTTGAAATATTGATTAATATAAAAGGATATATTGATTAATATAAAATTCAGTCTTTAGTATGGTTATTAAAATTTTATTTTTTGAAATTTTTCATAGGTTAGGACATTTTAAAAATAAATTTCATGAACTATTTGATTGTATGAAATGGGCCATTCCATTGGAGGTACCCTGAACCTTAAAATGCGTGAGCTTCACGGTGACTGTAACACTTCCTAGTATGTCCAAACTTTTCTCTTGCTGTTAGGGTCTGTCCTTTTATACGCGAGGGAAGACTTTATCTCTGCGTTTAATTATGTCTCAATTAAGGTATGATAATTTAGGCAATCTCTACAGGCCCTCTGCTTATTGCTGATGTCATTCATTTTCTCCTCTCTTGGCAGCAAATTTCTCTTAACTCCTTGCACCTTTGCAGTAGTCCTTGATGGGAATAGAAGAGTGAAGCAGAGGGTGACTGGATTTAACCCAGATTCAATAATTTTATTCCAGGGAAACTACTTATTGCCTCTGCTTTAACACTGTGGGTTTTCAGGTTAGGTCATTTTTTTAATGTAGAGACAAATAATCAAGGTTGGATAGAATTGTAGGAATTGGGGCTAGGAAAAGACTTAAAAAATTTTTGAGACCTGACCCTAATTTCATTCCACTTAGTTGGTTGTTGTTGCTGGTATTCTTGATAACTTTATATTTAGAAATAATTTTAAACATACCAATATTATAAAAATAATGCAAAAATTGTACATGTACCCCCTATATAGATTTATCATTTATTGACATTTCCCCCCTTTTATCATTCTATATGTATGTATCATCTATCTACCTATCTATCCATCATCCATATCTCACTTATCATATACCTATCTAAGATTTTCCTGCACCATTTAAGAGTAAGATGCAGACATACTGCCTTACTACCCCTAAATACTTCTAAGAACAAGGGCATTGTCTTATATAATTATAGCACAATTATCAAAATCAGGAAGCATAACATTCCCAAATTTTTCCACATGTCCCAATGATAGATACCCTTTATAGTTTTCTTTTTCCTGATCTGCACTTCATTCCAACACATTGCAATTAGTTTTCATGTCTTTTAAGTCTGTAATCTGGAACAGTTCCTCAGTCTAACTATCTTACATGATGTTAAAAATTTTTGAAGAGTAGAAGCCAGTTATTTTGTTGACCCTCAATCTGGTTTGAGTTTCTTTTTTTTTTTCTTTTAAAGATTTATTTTTAAACTGCTATCCACCTCATTTGCGCTCGCTGTCTGCTTGTCTTCTTTTTCTTTAGGAGGCACGAAGTACTGAACTCGGGACCTCCTATGCTGGAAGGAGGCACCTAATCTCTTGAGCCACCTCTGCTCCATGTGTGTTGTGTTTCCTCACTGTGTCTCTTGGTTAAGTCATCTCACTACATCATCTTGCTGCATCATCTCTCCGCACCAGCCCGTCGCCTCAGTTCACTGTCTTGCTCATCTTCTTTGGGAGTCACTGGAACCGAACCAGGACCTCCCATGTGGTAGGCAGGAGCCCAGCTGCTTGAGCCACATCCTCTTCCCTTGACAGTTTCTTTTAAATGATTAAAACACTTCCTCATTAGTTTCTTTCCCGATGTCTCTTAGATGTAAATGTCTTTGTTTTACTCCACTCCCTTACAATTGCTATAGTCACCCTGAATGATAGAACAGATGTGGAGTGTATAGCATAGAGTTTGGTGTACAGAGGACACTCGATAAATAGTAGTTCCCTCCATTTCTATCTTCTTTATGTGTGTTGCTAGTTCCTTTCACAGTTATAATATGTTGTTCAGTCTGGCTACTTCCTGCATCACTCCAGGGAAATTATTATTGCTGAAATTTTTGATGACCTCTGAAATTCTAGGGTCAGGATTATTGTTCTCATTCTTTAACTCTTTGCCAATTGAAAGACTTCACTAAGTTCTCAAGCCCTTGTTTCTGTGAAAATACATACTCCCCAGGATCTTGTCACATCTTACCTTTTCCAGCATTTCTCCCATGCACTTGCCTGTGACTGCAGGTTTTTCTCCTGCCCTGCATTCTCTCTTTTTCCATTTCCTTGCAATGGACATGCTCTATAATACTTTCTATTATTATTCATTTTTTAAGCTTGTGTTTAATTTCCCATCATTTAATTCAATATGCAGAAATAGGTTTTAGCCTTATGTCTCTTTGCTTTTTTCTCTACTTAGTATTCTGGTCTTTTAGAATAGTGACTATATTCTGTGCATATTCCTGGTCAGCAGTTTGGGAATATCATATTATTTTTCCCATATATTCCCTGCCTTAATGTCTTTCCTGTTAATTCTCTGACATCAATATTTCTCTCACTTTCTCCATGGCTTAAACTCCCATCCATTAGTTACACACATAGCTGGAATGCTTCCAGTTTCCTAACATGATGATATCCTCCTTCAACCTATATTTTGTATTTTTGTCCATGTGAATATATCTACATCTGCTTTTAGTGCATACTGAGAACTTTGGGTTGAGAATATATTTCTCTGAAAGGACAGATAGATCCTTCGGAATAATATTCACTTGGGTAAGATATACGTGAGATTTCTTGGATTAGTGTAATACTTGCTGCCCATCTCCTCATGCATGCATATACCTTTAACCTTTCTCTGAACTAACCTATTTATGACTTAAAGGCCTGTTATGTTTGCAGTATCTTGTTCCAAAAAGATATAAAGGATATTTACAGGAACTCAGAGGATACAATTAACATAGATTAGAAGCAGATGAGATAGTGGGGAGAAGGGGGAGAAATCACATAGAATAAAACTTAAAATGAAGCAAAAATATATAAAACATACCACCTTGTAATATAAATATAATATTTAGATAAGAGTTATTTTTGTTTATAGTGGCTTAAATGATCTTTTGATTTCTCTTTGGAAGAATATTCTCTTAAAATATTCCATTTATTCATACCATAAGTATGGTGTGTGTGTGGCAAATGAAGACTGACTGCATTTACTTTTCGAGTGATCCAAGCAACCATTTCCTTGTGGACCACATGAGTGAAGGAGGGAAACCTTGTTGAGAGTAAATTCCTGAGATGCATTTTTCATTCTCCTGGCATAGAGTGTTAGATTAGATATATATAATGAGATAATACACTGAAATACTTGGGCATGTGCTTTTGTTTTCCCTAGGCAATGAGACACCTACATCATTTGCATGAAAAGATGGGTTAGAGCAAAAATACAAACAGAAAGATCCAGTCTGTTTTAGAATTCCAAAATAGGCTCTGGAAGCTACATCACTACTATGATTTTGAAAGTGAAATATTTTGATGTAAACAAAAAAAGTATGCAAATAGAAGGAACAAAAAAACGCCTTTGAAAGTAAATAGTCGAATTCTCCGGTAGTCTGGAAATACACATAGTTTAAGACCCAGATAACACTGGCCCAAGGAGACTTAGGTGAGCATAATCTACCTTTGTCGGGATGTCATGATCAGTTTTGCATTTTGAAAAGTTCATTCTTGATCTTTCAATTTGTGAAGAACGAATGGGTAAGAGGCCTGAATGAATGGTGGAAGATCAATTTAAGAGGCTGTAGAAAGATTCTTGGTGAGAGATGATGATAGATTGAAGTGGTAGCCATGAAGATGAATTGAAATACATTTAAGGGGGTTTGTAATGGATGAAAATGATTGTTGATGAAGAGAGATGTGTCAAAGTGAAGTGTCATTTTATGACATAAACAGCTAGAAGAATGGTGATATCAATAACTGAAAGAAGGAAAATTAGAAGATGACTATGCTCTGATATGAGAGAATTCTTAAGTTAGTTATTGGACAGATCATCTTAAGATACTTTTTAGATATCCAAAATATAGATATTTGGAAATATAGGTCTGGAGATCAGAAAAAGATCTGTATTGGCTATATCCATTTAAAAATCATAGTACAGATGGGAAATGAAGCATGGACATAAATGCATTTCCTCATGGAAAGAGTGAAGAGTGTAAAAAGTAGAGGACACAACCTCAGAATTTCTAACATTAAGTGGGAAGCTTTTCTGTTTGAAGAAATATTACAGGTGTACCTGAAATCCACTGCTTATATGTGCATTAATGCTAAGAACTAACTCCTTTACAAATTCTTTCCTATGTAGTCTAAATTAGTATTTCTTATACATTATTATCCCAAATGCTTTATCTTTAATCATATTTGTAGTCTATTGTATATTATTCTTCTCCTGACTTCATCCAGTTTTTTCAGGTGAATTTAGAGTATTTATATCCCTGAATTCTTCACATGGAATGGTGCTTCAGTTTTCTTTAAATGCCCTAAATATGTAATTTTGAGTTCCATTTAGCTTAACATCTGCCATTTCACTCCTCTGTTATGCCAATGTTCTGTAGTGATGCTTTGTGTTTTCACTGACAAGACAAAGCCCCTCTTTTTGCCAAAGTCCATCAAGTCCTGCCAGCACTTGTTACTGCTACCTGTCCATAACAGAGGTTATGACATACTTCCTTCAATACAAATTCAGCTAGTACCATCACTTCTTGCCACAGAAGCTCCTGGCATCCAATGTTGTTGCTTACTTTGCTTTCTCAATGTCAGAGGTTTTAAAACTGTATTTGCACTTTTTATTCAAGCAAGAACACAAGGGCTATACCAAATAATGATTTGACTGGCCACAATTGCTGGTTTATTCAGAATTCTGCTCCCGGAGGTATTCTCCAGCTATTCACCTTGCAGGATGTTGTGAAAATTGACTTCATGTTACTGTAGAAAGACTTATTTCCAGGGAAGCATCTCAGACCCTTAAGATTACATAAATGTTGCATTAAAAAATATAGGGTATTCCCAAATACCCTGCTGCCCACACTACCCACAATTACCCACATTAACAACATCCTTCAACATTAACAACAGTCAATGAATGTGGTACATTCATTGGAATTGAGGAACACATTTTGGAGCATTGCCACTGAGAATGGATTATAGTTTACATTGTAGTTTACACTCTCTCCCACACAATTCTGTAGGTTATAGCAAGATATATAATGGCATTGCAATGTCATTCAGGACAATTCCCAAGTCCCGATAATGCCCCTGTATTACACCTGACTTCCCTCTCCCTGAGCTCAGAACCTCCAGTGACCACTGCCTCCACACCAATGATATAAGTTCTTCCATTGCTAGAATCACAATAATCACAATAAGTCTACAGTAGAATACCAGTAAGCTTATTCTAGTCCATAGTTCATTCCCCAATCCTGAGGATTCTGGGATGGTGATTCTCACTCCATCTCTCATTGAGAGGGGGCTTCCGTCTCATATGCCTGATGGATGGGACTCTCTTGCTTGCAGTTGTAGACTCTCTCTGTTCCTTGGTATGGTGGTTGTCCATCATCACTTCCTTGTTAATTGTCCTGGGTGAGTCCAATGAACTGGAGAGGAGTTGTTGCAACTCCGTTGAGGCTCAAGACGCCACTGGCACATGGACAGCACAAAGATTCAAGTCTCTTGGACGTACACCTACCAACTCCAGCAACAACTATAGGTTCAAATAGAAGAGGCCAAACAGCCATGTGTAGGAAAACCACAACTGAGTCCAATTCTGTAACACTTAATTTCAAAAGAAAAATACATGTAGTCTGTTAAAAAAATTAAAATTTCAAAAATCATCCAATGAATAGTGTCTTCCTCCCAATCCAGACTTATATACCTTCTTGTAATAATTTCTCAATCTTTTCAGAAGTATTCTGTGTACTTATAAACATAGATATGCCTCCATTCATTTTTTTTCTTAGATGAACAAATACAGCCACAATATACAAACTCTTAAGCACTAGGTTTTTTCACTTGCCTTGTCTCAGACATCTATCTTTTTATGTCACCATATATAGATCTATAACATTGTTTCAAGTAACTTCTTAGTTTCTACTATTAGTTTGTACTGATGCTATATAATTTACATACTACTTCCCCATTGATAAACATTTAGGTTGTTTCCATTCTTTTGCTATTATTAGGAATGCTGCAATCAATATCATACACATTTTTGTTATAATTATTAGTAATATTTCAGTTTAATTATCTCTGTAGAACAAACTTTTAATAGTTTAACTTCTAAATACGGTTTATGGACATTTACTGTTGATTGAAAATGTAGATATGCTTTCCAAAAAGTCACAATGATTTACCTTTAAAACCTTAAGAACTCTAAAATGAGTCTTTTCTACAGATATATTCCAATTTTTTTTCAACTTGTCATTTCATCAGATTTGTTTTCAATACCCCAAGATAGGTCTCTTTTCTCTAATCACTAAAGAATAATGCAAGAACACTTTTCACTACCACGAGCAAAACTGTATTGCGATTTTTCTAATGAAAAATTTCCAATACATCAAAAATGTACAATATGTGATGACCCAGTTATCTTAAAATGTTGAAGCAGAATAGCATTTTTGTGTTGGAATGAATCCTTTAAATAAACAGAATGCATTGTATCCCAGTGTTATTTGTTTCCACAAGCATGTAATATGGTCATCTACTGGTGGTATGATGTGACCCCATTTTACAGATAAATAATCTGTGATTTGAGGTGAGACTAAAAAATATACTTTGATTCTAAATATCTGCACTAGGTTTATATTTTGAGAGCATATTCCATGAGTATGATGGGCAGGGCCATGCTTCCTCTGAAGTAGGAAGGGAAGACTCTGTCCCATGCTTCTCTCTTGGTTTCTGGCAGTGGTTTGTCAGCAACCCATGGTGATCTCCACCTCAAATGTCACATGGCGTTCTCTCCTCTGTGTCCAAGTCTCCCATTGTTATAAGAACACAAGTTAGAGCAGATTAAGAGCACACCTTAGTCCAATATGACCTTATTTTTAACTTGCCTTATTCCATCCATTTTGTGTGAATGTGGTCGGGATACTTGGAGGGGTGGAGTTGATGTGAATTATATGGTATAGCTGGACCTGTAATTTCAATTTCATCCTTTTATCACTTGAACTTCTCTGAAATCTAATGGTGAGTGAAATTATATTTCTTCTAAATGCTGCATTTCAGTTTCTGAGGTTTTTAAAATATTGGTTTATCATTATTTTTTCTGTACTGTAAGAAAACCTAGTGAATTACTCCATCAAAATTTACTTAATCATTCTTCTGTCAGTAAATATTTCAGGTGTCTCCAGGTTTTGCTAAGACAAGCCAGACTCATATGAAAATTCGTATAATGTCTCCTGGTTTATGTGCAAGAGTTTCTCAAGAGTTTATTCCTAAGAGTTATTTGCAGTGTCATGGTTTAGGCACATCTTTGACATCACTAGATAATGCCAAATAATTTCCCAAGCTTATTGCATTAAATTACTTTCTCACCAGCATTTGTTTCACACCCTCACATAGTATTGTCAGACTTTTTAATATTTTATATCTGGGGCTGTAAAATTGTGGTTGTGAAAAGCATTTTATAAGGACTAATGAAATTGAAAATCTTTTAATATGTTGATAGGACA
Source organism: Chaetophractus vellerosus (assembly GCA_004027955.1). NCBI lineage: Eukaryota > Metazoa > Chordata > Mammalia > Cingulata > Chlamyphoridae > Chaetophractus > Chaetophractus vellerosus. The sequence continues at coordinate 22,892 of PVKH010004158.1, forward strand.
GAAATGGTTTCTCTTCCATGAAACACTTATTCTTTTCTTCTTCTATTTTCTATCAAATTAACTGTCATATATTCAATATGTAGAAATTCTCTATAGTCTCTGGGTATATATTTTGTCAGCTGTTATTTTTCATACATTTCCTTTCAGCTTGTATCTTGTCATTATAGTGCCTTTTGATAAACAGCCATCATAATTCCCTAACTCATGTTATCTACTATAAGTTTAAATTTTGTTTTTCCTCTTTTTATATTTGGTGTCCCCATAAATGATTTTGTATGGGTTATGAAATACGACTTCCATTCAATTTAAAAAATAATATTAACTAATTTTGTTAGCATGATTTTTATAACAGTCCATACTTTTCCTATTGATTAGAATTGTTAGTACTCTAATATATCAGTGTAGCCATTTGACATAATTATGAGTTCCAAAAATCGATATTGAATCATGCTTGTAAACTGATCTGTTCCTCTGGGCATGATTAGGTTATGATTAGGGCATTAGCTGGGTCACATCAGTAGGGCATTGGGCTCCGCCCCTCAGTGGGTGTGGTCTCAAGTATAAAAGGCAAGGCAAAAGACAGAGGGAGCAGATTTGAGAAGCAGTTCTGATGTTAGATAGGACGCCACAGGTAAAGAGAAGTGAACTGTTTGCCTGATAGTCTACAGCTGACCTTGTGGAGGAAGTGCTAACACCCAGAGAGAAATGTAACCCCGGTGTAATGGTTTGAGTTTGAATTAATTATGAATTCCAAAAATATAAATTAGATTATGTTTGTAAGCTCATCTGTTCATCTGGGCATGATTAAGTTATGAGTAGGGCGTTAATTGCCACGTCAGTGAGACGTTGAGCCCCACCCCTCGGTGGGGGTGGTCTCAAGTAGAAGCAGAGATTGGAGAGAAGCAGAGAGGAG
>PVKH010004159.1:0-23804 GCA_004027955.1 Chaetophractus vellerosus
CAGAATTTTCTCCCCAGCTCCTATGATTTGTCTGAATTCTCTTCCTTACTCTATGCCCTGTTTTCCTTTCTCTTTTCAGTTCTGAGACCCTCCTGTCTTATAGCATTTCAGTTTGAACACCTTTATTTTTTCTCTGTGATGCTTTTCTGCCTCTGGTTTCTTCTCCCAGAGTGTAGCCTACCCTGGGGAACCAGATGGGGTCAATCCAGAAAGGTGGATCATTCCAGAAAAGTCCTTTATGCATTTAGATTGTCCAGTCAAAAGTTTGAGTGACATAGCACTTTCCAGCCACAGTTTTACTGTGGCCTTTCTTTCTTTCTCTTTTTTTCCTCCTAGAAACTCATTTGTAAGTAGCATGCCTCAGCAGCTCCTGTTCCATCCTGGGTCTCTATGGACTTGGGTCCCCTTGCCTAGATGTTTGCAGGGTTCTATTGCAACTGTCCCCAGAGGGAAGTGGAAGGACTGCTGCCTATGGGCAACTCCCCAAGCTGTACAGAATTGAGTATGAGAGAGGGATTGGACTGGCAGGTCCATGATGGAAGTTTCCTACCTGAAGTTTCCTTATTCTTCAATTCTGCTTTTGTGGAGTCTTTCTTCAGTCTATACTGTCCTCCAGAGTTCTAAGAAAGTGGGAAGTTTTGCTTTTATTTGTTGAATCTCTTGGGAGATTTTTTTCAGGGGATGTATTACATTGCCATTTTGATGTCACCACTTCACATAAAATGCTTTTCCTCAAATCTTTGTATAGGATTTTATGGATAACATGCAAACATTTGTTTTGTTTTGATTTATGTAAAAACAAAATATCCATGTGGTTAAACATTCAAATATCATAATACAGCATACAATGATAAGTGAGTGTGATTCTATCCTAACTCCCCAGGGTAACTATTATTATCTGTTTTGCTGTGGGTCCTTGCAGGAATTCATATGGCATATTTAGAAAATGATATGCATTTCTCTGTATGTGGGAGCAAAATGGATTATTCCAAAATTCATTCTATGTCCCTACCCTATTTTGTTTGTTTTTCTATCTTGTTGCCTTCTTATTTTTGTCATCAAGTTGAATTTTATGTTTCCTCATAAAATGGTCATGATAATTGCACTGCAATTATCACAAAACTTTCCAATAACTAGATTAATCAATGAGGACACTGGTTATTCTACATAACTCAAAATCTACAGCCAGGATGGTTCCAAATGCTGAACATCCACTTTGGGCCCTCTTCTCTGTGGTGCTCTTGGCTCTGCCCTCTGCAAGATGTTTCAAACCCCAGACCATAAGCAAGTTGACTGCAGCAGCCCCAGGTATCATATCGGACTTGATAATATCAAAACAAAGAAGAGGACAATCTCCTCCCTGTGTGTCTTTAAGAGGCTTGATAGATTTTTATCAAATGTTGACTCTAATCACAAGTCCTAGAATTAGATTAGATGAATGAAAACCTAACTTTGTGGGAGGTGGGGATTGAGACACCCTCTCTTGATGTCCATGATCACATAGAGAAGGATGTCTACCTGAACAAAATCAAGATTCTGTAGAGAAAAGGAAGAGGGCAGAAGTGTGAAGGAGATTGAGGAATAAAGGTAGGGTAGGCAACTAGAGTTTATACCACACCTAATAAGTTTTCCATCCTCTCTATAGTAAGGCAAGGGTGTAAACAAATATATGTTTATACATTCAAATTTATTCTTCATTAACTTCTCCTTCCCTTCCACCTCCTCCTCTCTTCTCTGTCTGTCTTTTTCTTCCTCATTTTTACATCATCCAAGTCTTCTTATCTTGATCTGAGACTTTTTACCTCTTCAGCCTTCACACTTTTTCACATGGTGTTTTTTCCTTAAAAGATGTTTCTGGCCTTCACTTTCCTCAGCTCAAGAAACATTTCCTCATTTCCTTGGCCCACCTAGTTGTGAGGCTGGAAGAAGAGAAGAGGTGCCTCTCCTATATGATCCCATAGCATCCTGTGCACCTGCTACACTGGCCACAATTTGACCCTGTTTTTCTTTTCCTTTTACTGATTGTGAGTTCTTTCAAGGCAGACCAATTGTGTCTCATTGTTTGCATATCACCATCGCCCATTACAGGAATCAAGTTTTGAATCGTCATGGTATTATGGAAAAAATAATAATTGATTTTTTTCAAAATGTGTTTTATATCATTACTGATGTATTTTCAAGTGCTGAGGAGATAAAATTTTAAATATTGAGAGTTTAGCAGAGAAGTTAACATCCAAGAGAAACAAGTTTAAATTTAAGTAACTTAAATAATGCCCTTTGTATTTAATAGTCTATCATTTTTTAACAGAAATATTTGTGAAAACGTTTAAATAGAAAGGTAGATAAATCTTGATAAAATTTCCTAAAATAGAGATAAGCACTTATAATCCAAAGATACAAATTATTGGTCTTATTTTCATTATCATATGTAATATCAGTCATGATGATTATTAGGCATCAAAAGCCTACAAACCCTTGCTCATTCCACAATCGTTGATCTCAGAAAAACATAATTATTATAAGGACGTCTTCAAAGGTAGAAGTGACTTTATATCTTTCATTTCTTAATACTGTCAAAGAATATGGGGATAGCAGACTATCATGCCATGATTTCTTATGGAGTTCAGTTTTCCTCTAAATTACTTATTACAATTCAATCAAGATGAATTTCAATATCATGTCCCACTTTGACCTTTTTAGAAGGTCTTGGTTCCTTCATTTGTAAGCAAAATTCTTTCCTGGGAAAACTATTAATTCCACAATTCCCCTGTTTTATCATACATGTGATTATAGTTTACTAGGTTACTTCTTTTGCACATCTACTGCAACAACATGTGTTCCATGCTAACAAGTGTGTGCATACAGGCACACATGCAATGCAGTTCTGAGATATTTGTCTCATAAATTAAATATGTTCCAAATATTTCATGGAACTAATGGTTTTTACTAAAAATGTCAGTAAATTCTATGAAAACCAGATGGAAATCACCAACAATATATGTTCTGGTCAGCCACAGGAGTGCCTTTTGAAATACACCAAAGATTGGTCGGTCTTTATAAAGGGTATTTATTTGGGGTAGAAGCTTACAGTTACCAGGCCACAAAGCATAAATTTCTTCCCATACCAAAGTCCACGTGTTGGAGGAAGATGGCTGCCGACGTCTCCAGGTTTCAGGCTTCCGGGTTCCTCTGTTCCCGGGGCTGCGTTTCTCTCCGGGCTTAGCTTCTGTTTCCTTCATGAGTTCAGCTGTAGACCATGAGGCTTTCTATGCTTTGCGTCAATCCACAAGGCCAGCTGTAGACTCTTGGGCGAACGGCTCACTCCAACATCAGAACTGCTTCTCAAATCTCCAAATCTCCTGCTTCTCTCATCCTGCTTCTTTCAATCTGCTTTTCTCAATCTGCTTTTATACTTGAGACCACGCCCACTGAGGGGTGGGGCCCAACGTCCCACTGACGTGGCAGTCAACGCCCTACTCATAACTCAATCATGCCCAGATGAACAGATTAGTTTACAAGCATAATATAATCTATATTTTTGGAATTCATAATTAAATCAAACTCAAACCATTACAATATATAAAGAGAGTTTTGACTGAAACCTGCATTAACCAGGAACCTGTAGTTAACTTTGATTACCTAGTATTTTGATGTAAAATGTGCCCTCAAGTTATTAGTTTTACTTCATTATTATCATCTGAAATATCATTTGAAATGATATTTCACTCCTATGGATATTCATGTTTACAGACTTCACATATTGTAAAAGAAATACATTACATGGAGTTACAAATTTGTCTAGGTATATTTTGGAAAAAGTAAGATTGCATTTTATATACCTTCATAAATCAGATTGAAATGTCTCAGAATTCACAGAAAGTAATTGGGAATCCAAAGTGATATTTAATTCCAAATTATCTCTCCTTCTCTTTCATGCATATAACAGGAATAAAACTTCCAAATGGAAGTGAGTTTTCCATCTTTTCCTATTTGAGAGATAATTCTATGTTCACACTATTGCCATCATTTATTTCTCACTGAAGAGTCTCTCTATTCAGATGATAGACCAGAAAATGAGAAGAATTTCTTCTTCAGTTTCATTGCCTATAGATATTTTTAACCCCCAACACCACTAACTACACAGTCCTTTAAAAACTGCTTGTTCATATTCTTCCATCTAAACTTTCCAGATTCAGTAAAATTTTTATATATTCCCTGTAAAATCAATGACTCTTGCTATACAGTAATCAAAATTTTGGTTTAAAAGAACACTTTTTCTTAGCAAAAATATTGCTTAAATACTGGCTACAAAGTTGGATATTTATGGAAAAGTAACTAACAATTGGAACTTTAAAATCCCAGAAGCCTTTATGTTAAAATAAATGAGATGTCATAAAAGGTCTCAGACCTCCTGATGAATACATTATAAGTTGCATGTACATCTTAAGGAACCTCTTTCACAAGAAACCAGAGCTCCTTTTGTATTTGTTTATGCTCAACATCTATTTCTGATTTACGTACAAGCTATGATAAGGAACAGCCCCAGTTCATACAGTTTGGGATCTCTGAATTCACTAATGAATGTGTAAATACTTAGGTTCAGAATGGATAGACATACAACATTTTGAAACACACACACAAAACCTTTAAAGTGTCTGCATTGGTCCATTCACTCCAAATCAGAAAGGAATAATTTTCATGATATTCTGTTCTAGGAATACTTAAAATTACAAGGTATAATAAAGTTTTTTCCGTTTTTGAAATCCCTGTCCCCACCAAAAAAACCATTCTAGAAAAAGTAAGGGGGCCGGCTGTAGCCCAATTGGTAGGACGCCGGTTTACTACATAGGAGGCCTGGGTTCAGTTCCCAGGGGGCAGACCAGCCTTGAGAAGGCAAGCCCCTGCGGGCAGGGCAAGCCCCCACGAGCAGGCAGGCCGCTGCACGGTGAGCTGACTGGGCGGGTCGCCGCAGTGGGGGGAGACAAGCAGACACAGAACACAAAGATGAACACAGCAAGAACAAGCAGAGAGGGGGGAATATGTAATAAATAAAAAAAATAAACTAAATAAACATTTTAAAAATCTTAAAAAAAAAAGAAAAAGCAGAAACTAGAATAGACTAGGATGAAGTGTATTTCTGTTTTCATTGTTGCCACTAACCATTGTTAACCTAATTAGTGTAACCTTTTATTAAATGCCCTTAGAATTGATAGTGCAAAATTTAACATGGAACAAGAGTGCTATATGATGAATTTTAACCAAATTAATTCAATTAATTGCCCAAACCAAACCATAACAGTAAATTGTAATCTAATCTGAAAGAAAATAGAAGCCATGAGCTGAGGCCAATTTATCTTTGTTGCTGAAAAATCAGATGTTTAGTCCCAAAGAAATTTTTCCCTTCTCGAATCTTATCAGTCTACTCAAGTGTGCATAAAGTGATATTTTCTGTTATTTTCCTAAAATATAAATCTGATTATTTTGCTCTCAATCTTAAAATCCTCTGCTGGCTCCCTAAGACCTCCACCTGATCTTTAAGGCTTATCGTAACTCCTATTCAACTACCGTCCTACTCCCTCATCTCTTCCACTGTCCTTTATTCTTCTTTTACCCCAGCCACAAAAGCATTAGTTCTCAGAATAACTCTACTTTTCTTCTAGCATGTAGGTTCTTTTTTAATTTGTGTGACAACTCACTGTATATCCAGCAAGACCCAACTCAAATATTCCCTTCTCTGTGATGTCTTCTCTGGCTCTAATGTTGCCTGCATCCTTTTCCTACTGTATAAAATTAAACTCATTGCATTATAATTATTTATGTATATTTCAGGATCCCAATAAAGAATGTAAGCTCCTAGAAAACAAGAAGCTTTTCTCACTTTCTTTATATCCCCCGTCTAAGTATGTTAAATGAACAGGTGTTAAGGGATAAATATATGGAAGATTTCATATCAACTTTTTACATACTTCAAAATAATGTAGAGTAAAAGAATGTTAGCCCTATATTTTGAGGGAAGAATATTTCAATATGCATTTCAGGATTTTTTTAAAACATTTCCAGAGACCAATAAATCACTGAGTGGTAGTAGCAATGCCTTTATCATTAAGTTCCTTTATATACCAACCTTCATCTAACATTTATGAAAGATTCATTGTTAACAATGACTAAAATGACGACATATATTTGATTCTAACCACATAAAATTGTGCATGAAAGGAAAGACATAGAAGCCAGTATATACCAAATCTTAATGAAGCTTAACAAAGATGGTGAGATTGTAGATTACTTTTATTTATTTTCATATTTTTCTATTTATTAAATGTTCTTCAATGAGAATACATTAAATCTTTCATTTATTTATATTTGTATCAGATATTGGTTAAAACAGAAAATCAGTACAGATGCATTTAAAATACCTCCTCTACCCTGTCATCAACCGGCTTCTATCTCAAGAGTTAATCACCTTCCTGAAATTGATTTGTATTCTCTGACTGAGCCTTTTGATTTTACATAGTGTGTATACAACCTGACACTCGTTTTTTCTGTTTAGCATTGTTTTCAAGATACATCCAAGTATATATTTTTAAAATTAAGTGTTTTTTTTTCATTTATTACTGCTGCAGAATGTCCCATTTTACTAAAATTTACCCTTTGATTCTCATACTGATGGGCATTTGTTTTTTCCAAAGTGTTCACTCTTAAAAACAAAGTTGCAGTGAATATCCTTCTGAGTCTGAGAGTTTTGTTTTACGATGCTGTACCTAGAAGTGAAATTGCTGAACAGTAGGGTATGTGGATGTCAAAGTTATAAGATATTGTCAAATTGCCTTCCAATTTGGACTACCAATTTATAATCATTTCAGCTATGTAGGAGAGGTTCCTGTTTTTCAAAATCTTTGCAATACTTGATATTGTCGGAAATTTTATTTTGTTATTCTGATAGATGGATGTAAACTAATATCTCATGGTGGTTTTAATTTAAATTTTCCTCTTAAAGCTGTTAACTGTGTTTACTGTTCATTCAGATTTCATCATCAGTTAATTTCCTTGCCCATAACCTTTGCTAGCTGTTTGTTTGTTTTCCTTTTTCTTATTTTTTAAAATACTAATACCTTTCATTTTTATGCTTTCCAAACATCTCTCATAGTTTTTGTCTTCTAAAATGCATTGTGGCATCTTATACTAAGCATGCATTAATTTTAATGTCAAATTTACCAAACTTTTTCTTAATGGCCTTTGCTTTCTGTCTTGTTTAAGATATCCTTCCCTATACTAAAATGACAATGTTGATTATCCCCTTTAATTTGTTAAATTGAGGAAATATATTGAAAGATATTCTGATACTTAAATATCCTTGAAATAGTGAAGTAAATCCTACTCATGTATTTTTTAATATATTGCTGGATTCAATTTAGTAATATTTTGCTTAGAATTTTTGAAGCAGTTTTCACACTATTTATATTTTTATATACATATAAATTATATTTATACTGAGTTATTGATAAAATATTTATCAATATCTTAAAAGTTTCAGAACAAAATTTTGCATATTATCATCTCAAAGCTTCTTAAAATCTCTTTGGAATCTTTGGTTATATCGCTTCTTTTCTTAATAACATTTATTTGTACCTCTTTTATTTTATCTTAGTCAATTTTGCTATAGGTGTATTTCTATTATTAGTCTTTCCAAATATTGCTTAATTGCCATTGTGATTTTCTTTTAATCCATGAGTTACTTTGAAACATGTTCCTTTTTAGTTTCCAAATTTATGAGAGAGTGTTCTGGAAAGATGGCAGCTTAGATGTGCTGTCTACTGCAACCCATCTACCTAGCCCAAACTAAGCAGCTACTGGAGCCAACAGTCAAGTCAGGTGTGGAGGGAAAAGCAAGAAAGCTGTTATAGGACAAAATCCCTTCTAGATGGATGTCTTGGAACCAAGGTAGGAATGCCCGCGGGCAAGGCTCAGAATGCAACTAATTTTGGGGAGCGCTTAGCCAACAGAAAATGTGGTATCCAAAGGGAAATGTTGGCATTGGCCTATATGAGTGTATTCCAGCTTTCATGGCCCCTAGGAACCAAGCACTGGTTTAACAAGTGTTCTAAGTCATGTTCAACTTAAATGCTGGAAAAGTTTGATGTGAACTGTTTGCATAAAGACTTTATTCTGGTTTCTTAACAGATAATCATCTTGCATATTGCTATAATGCTGACATTCATACTCAGATAATTCTATATCTTCTGCTATTCTGAAAACTGCCATTCTTTAAGCAACTAAACCTAGGAATAGACCAAAACACAAACACACCTTAAGAGGGCCCGAGAAATAGAGCAACATACACACACATACACATATACACACAGAGACAGGGGCCCAGCAACTAGAGATAAAAAGAGCAAACAGAATATTAAAAATATTAAAGTACAACACATAAAATAGACTTTGTGGAGGGGCAGGGCACATGGTAACTAATCCAAAAAACTCAGTACATAGTTTGAAGGAAATGATTGTTTGATAAAAATTAAGTTAGTGACCTAGAATGCAGAGTAGAAGCAATAACTCAAACTATAGAGCAAAAAATGATAGGAATCATGAGGGCAGTGCTCAAGAACTAATATGCAAATAATTGGAACTCCAGAAAAGTAAAAATAGAGCAGATGAAGACATGGATGTTATATAAAAATAGAATAAAATTCCCTCAGTGAATAAAACCCTTAGTCTGCATGTTGAAGTTTCAGGCAGAATTAATGAGAAAGATTCACATATATAGGCATATACTGGTAAAATATATATGAGTGCCAAAGGTCACAGTGCTATCTAGTAAGCTTCCAGATGGAAATAACACATTATTTACAATGGAAAAAGGCATCGGCCTTAAGTTTTTCACCTGCAACACTGGAAACTATAACATAATATAATACAACCGGAAGAAAATATTTAAGAAAGAACTCTAACCAAACAGAACAGAGATTTCAAAAAGCAGACATGAAGGAGATACCCTCAGGGCCAGCTGGATAGCCCAGTGGATAGGGCGCCGGCATACCACATGGGAGGCCCCGGGTTCAGTTCCCGGGGACCTCTCCTAGCGGGCAGACCGCCTTGAGAATGGCAAGCCGCCATGGGTGGGCCAGAGCCACCATGGGCAGGGCAAAAAGCTGCCACGGACAGGGCAAAAGCCGCCACGGGCAGGGCAGGTCGCCCGCGAATGGAGCACAGCCAGCCACCCACGAACTGAGAGCCGGCCGTGAATGGAAGCAGAAGCCACCCACAAGCCGGGAAAGCCGTGCCTGCACAGAGACCAGTCTCGGTGTGTCCCCGCAGCGGGGGGGAGGGGAGATATGTAATAAAATAAATAAATCTTTTTTTAAAAAAAAAAGGAGATACCCACTCTGTTTCTAATTGAGAGGGGGTTTGGATCCCATGGGGCATGTTTATTTTTGTTTTTTTTGTTTTGTTTTGTTTTGTGTGGTGATACCTACATTTAAAATGCTGGATTTTTTTTCCTATTTAGTATAAGGTAGTAGGGAATGAACCCAGTACCTCATACTTGGGAAGCAGGTGTCAGCCTCTGAGCCACATCCCCAAATCCACAAGATTGGGGAATGAACAATGGACTAAAGTAGACTTATTATTATTCTATTATAGACTTATTATTATTCTAACAATGCAAGAACTTTTATCATTGATATAAAGACAGTGGCCACCAGAGGTTCAAAGGGGAGGTAGAGGGAAGAATAGGTGTAATATGGGGACATTTTTGGGACATTGGAATTGTCCTGCATGATACTGCAATGATGGATACAGGCCACTATATATTTTGTCATAACCTACAACAAAATTGTGCAGGACAGAGTATAAACTGCAATGTAAACTATAGTCCACAGTTAGTAGTAATGCTTCAACATGTGTTCATCAATTGTAACAAATGTGCCACACTAATGAAAGATGTTAATGTGGGAAGTGTGGGAGGGGGAGACAGTGAGGCATATGGGAATCCCCTATATGTTTTATGTAACATTTATATAATCTAAAGCTTCTTTAAAAATAAAAGAATTTTTAAAATAAAGCAAATGTGGAAAAGGAGAAAACAGTGATAGAAAATAAAACTATGTCTGTACCTAACTATATCTATCTATTTATCTATCTACCAGACAGACTCTAAGAATGATTATATAATTAATAAGAAGAATTATAAATAAAGATTCTTAAAATAGATAAGAGGTTACAATGGAAATTCTATTAAAAGTCTGTAAGTTGTTGGTATGGAAGGAAAAAGGAAGAAACAGAAGCATTCTATATCTACTTTAGAAAAGGGTTGAAAGTGGGGCATTAAAATTATAATAGAGGATTGTGGGAACATGGTCTATGGGTTAGGTAGATAAGGCTTAGCTCTCACTAAAGCAACAAAGAAAAAGCCAGGGGCTGCCGTGGGGACCTGCTTTGGGGCACAGCAAACCAGGACACTGCTTACCAACTCCAAGAAGAATGACGGTCAGAGACAGGAAGAAGCCAAAACAACTAATCCTGAGTTACTAAACCTCTGGGCTGCCAGAAGGGCTTCCCTCCCCCACCCCTGAGATATTAAGTGAGGGTAAAACTCCTGGCAAATTATATCTAGGAGTAGAGCAGAAGTCTGCCTCCACAGGAAGGTGCTCTAAGTCATTTAGGAGGGTACTGGACAGATAGGGAAGCCAGGAATAATCATAAGTTGCTTAACTTGGTGGCTGGAAGGGGCACACATAACTGGCCTTCAGAGTGGACAGACTAGTTGGAGACCCTGCCCCCCCTGCTCCAAAGGGGCGTGTAACAGCAGATTCCCTGTGAGGAAGAGGGGTCTGGGAGAGAGGAGAGTGATTTCTTTGCAGCAAGTTTAGCCAGCCGGGCCCCCATTGAATATCGGAAGGGACCCCAGCTTGACAGGGAGAGGGGAGGGGGATCATTTCAGGCAGGAGGTCAAGCCCACCCACCTAAGTAAAGAGAAGAATTACATCAATGAGAAGGCAGAGACAGGAAGCAATCAGCACCATTCTAGCTGACTGTAAGGATCTAACCTGCTCGAGGGAAAAGGGGTGGATAGCCCTGAATAGCCAAAGACATATTGAAAAAAAAAAAATGAAATTGGAAGAATCACACTACCAGACTTTAAAACATACTACAATGCTACAGTGGTCAAAACTGCATGGTATTGGCACAAGTATAGATGTACAGACCAATGGAACCAGATTGAGAGTTCTGATATAGATCCTTGCATATATAATCATCTGATATTCAACAAGGCCACCAAGCCCACCCAACTGGGAGAGAATGGCCTCTTCAACAAATGGTGCTTAGAGAACAGGATATCCATACCCAAAAAAATGAGAGAAAAACACCATTTCACAGCTTATACAAAATCGACTAAAGATGGATCAAAGATCTAAGTATAAGAGCCAAGACCACAAAGACCTAGGAAGATAATGTAGGGAAGCACCTACAGGACTTTGTAATAGGAAATTGTTTCATGAACTTCACACCTAAAACAAGAACAGTGAAAGAAAAATTAGATAAATGGGATCTCCTAAAAATTAAAAACTTTTGCACCTCAAAGGACGTTATCAAGAAAGTAAAATGGCAGCCTACTCAATGGGAGAAAATATTTAGCAACCATCTATCTGATAGGAGCCTAATATCCAGCATATATAAAGAAACCCTATACCTCAAAAATAAAAAGACTAACAATCCATTTTAAAAATGGTCCGCAGCAGGGGGGAAGGGGAGATATGTAATAAAATAAATAAATCTTTAAAAAATAAAAAATAAATAAAAAATAAAAAATGGGCAAGCAACCTGAAAAGACACTTCTCCAAGGAAGAAATACAAATGGCTAAAAAGCACATGAAGAGATGCTCAAACTCACTAGTTATTAGGGAAATGCAAATCAAAACTACAATGAGATACTATCTTACACCCATTAGAATGGCAGCTATTAAGAAAAACAGAAGACTGTAAGTGTTGGAGAGGATGTGGAGGAATCGGAACCCTCATCCACTGCTGGTGGGAATATAGAATGGTCCAGCCATTGTGGAGGACAGTTTGGCGGTTCCTTAAGAACTAACTATAGAACTGCCATATGATCCAGCAATTCCTCGGCTGGGTATACACCCAGAAGAAGTGAAAACAGACACAAACAGATATATGCACACCAATGTTCACAACGGCATTATTCATTATTGCCAAAAGTTGGAATCAACCCAAATGCCCATCAACAAATGAATGGATAAACAAAATGTGCTACATACACACAATGGAATATTACTCAGCTGTAAGAAGACATACAGTGCTAACACATGGGATAACATGGATGAATCTTGGCGACCTTATGTTGAGTGAAGCAAGGCAGGCATTGAAGAACGACTATTACATTACCTCATTGATATGAATTAAGCAAATTGAGTAGACTCAGAGAGCTCTTGTCTGAAAGATAGCTTTACAGGAAATAGGAAGGGAGAAGAAGGTTGTGAGCCAATGCCAATACGGACATAATCTATGATAAGGTGAAAGTCTGTAGTTGCGCATCGAAGGGATATGACAGGAGAGTAGTAATATTACTAGGTTCGGCATACAGGTTTGACAGGTTGGTAGATTGGAGGGGGTGGGTTGGAAGATCCAGGGAACTGGGGGGAAGGCTGGGAGAGGGCAGGTATGTGTTTGAAAGTACAAAATTGGGAATGCTCCTATGGGCTCCTGAGGACTCTGGAGACACCCAGGTCCTATGGTCAGGGCAAATAGCTCCCGAGTTTGGTGCCTTGCCAGTGGGCCCTACTTTAGAGTTTGTGCTCCTGAGAGTGACAGAGTTGGACTCAATTATGGCTTCCCTACACATGACTCATCTGTCCCTTCTATTTAAACCTATACTTGGTGCTGGTGTTTGTAGGTATACATCAAGATACATAATACCATAAATATTGTGTAAACAATAGACGAATGAATTACAGTGATACCAACTGACTCAAAAGAAGTTCTCTGAAATACTGTTGCATGAGAAAAGTAGTATGCAGGAAAGTATATAGGTTCCAGTTTTATTAAACAAAAGTTGTTCATTCAAAAGCAAATATTGAAGCCTTAAGTTTCAGGGTCCCAAAATTCACTGGGCCTTTACAAAGTGCTGGGGTTCCACAGAAATGTTTTGCCATGGTCGTATGTTTTCGCAAATTTTGCAAAAGTAAGATACTTCAATTGCAATAGGTTAAGACTCCTGTTTCTTTCAACTCCAACATCCAGCTAGTGTACTTTTTAAAATCTGGGGTAGTATTAGAATGGCCACAGGCAATTTGGGGATGAGGCTAATGGAGAGATGAATATTAGATATATTAGTTTGAGTTTTGTGGAATACAGTTATGGGGTTTGAAGACACTTCCATGAACAGTCCCAGGGTAAGAATGACTTCTAGGAGTACTGCTACCACTTCCTCTGCCAACTCACCTTGTAGGTGACTGTAAGGTACAGATCCAGAAGTCATACTGTGATATGAGTATGGCCTACAATGCCCAAGGTCAGATATATGTGTGCAGTGGAGAAGAGATTTAAAATATACAGAATCTAGTGTATGAAAACTCTTCCAAATCTTATAGTTTAGGTATGAAAGAGGGATTTTACTAAATTTGACAACAATCCTAAAAATTAGCATGACGCTACCAATGTTTGCCAAACGGCTGCCGAAGCAAAGTACCAGAAATGGGTTGGCTTTTACAAAGGGGATTTATTAGGGGTAAAAGGTTACAGTTCCGAGGTCATGAAATGTCCAAACCGAGGTACGATCAGACATGCTTTCTCACCGGTCAGCTGCCATGTGGTGAAGCAAGATGGCTGTCGATCTCTGCTAAGGTCCCTGCCTTCTCCTCCAGAATCTACATATCTCCCGCAGCTCAGCTGTGGGCAAGTAGGCATAGGCTTATCTCTTTCCCAGCCTCCTCTATCAGTCTTGGCTGCTCCATTTTCTTCCTGAATTCAGCTGCAAGCTATCAGGCATATGTCTCATCTCTCTCTGGGTCTTAGCTCTTTGAGCCTCTTGGGGACTTCTCTCCTTGCAGCTCAGCTGTGGGAAACTTGGAGTCCTTTCTTTCACACTGCAGGATCAAATATAGCACTTTCCTTTATCTGTGTCTGTGTCTCTCTCTGTCTCCATTTATATCAAACCCAGAAAGAGGGCAGAGACCCAAGCTGGCCCATGCCTCACTGACATAGTCCAATCAAAAGCCCTAAAGAGATCAAGTAATCTAATCAAAGGACTGTCAACCAAATTTAATGCAATAAAAGGAAAAAAAGGGTATCACATACACAGGAATGGATTAGTTCAAACACATAATCTTTCTCTTTTGGGGATTCAAAATATAATTTCAAATTGCCACAACCAATAATAGGCTGTGAGTATGAAGTTTTTCTAGTGATCAAAAATAAAAATAAACTAATTTTGGTGAACAATTCTAGAGAAAAGACAATTATATTTTCTTTACAGTAGTACTGTCCAATTGAAATATGAGCCACACATATAATCTAATTTTTCTAGTAACAACATTGAGAAAAGTAAAAAAGTGGAAATTAATTTTAATAATATACTTATTTAACTTAATTTATCCAAAACATTGTCATTTCAATATAAAAATTATATATTATATTATAAATAAAAACTATTCATTTTAGTTTCGTTTTTGTGTACAAAGTCTTCCTAATCTGATATGTGATTTACTCTCTTTTTTTAAATATACTTTTTATAATTTACTCTTTAAGTATGTCATTCCAGACAGTAAATTTTCATTGGAAATATATATGTATTTAGAGTTCATAAAATCAGAATTGAAAAAGTATATTCAGTTTTTTCCATTCAAGTTTCAATTCAAGTTGGTCTAAACATACTTAAAATTTTCAAATAACTGACTTGAGTACCAAAAAAATCATTTTTCATTCACTATTTGAATCCACACTGGAAAAATGGTTCATAGCTTTTAGAAGAATTAAGATGATTCTGGCATAAAAGCATTTCAGCTTCAAAACTATGTCCAAATTGAGTTGACTTAGCATTATCAATAGAAAATTCAAAGGGGCATTGCATTCATTTAAAAGCAGGTCTAAATTTATCAATATCAACAAAGCTTTCTTTAAATTTGTCTTGTTTCTGCAACAAGTTTCTATAATGCCATTGATCAGAAATAAAATCTCTATATTGATTCATGTTAGAAAAATGTGTAAAATAATTATTATTGATGTGTTTTCTGAAAAGTTTCAATTTCAACATAAATTTTTGTACCTCTCTATCAATGTCACTAATATACACTTCTTTGTGTATAGTTTGATATTGAGAAAATGTAAATCACACTACTACTTACCTTTGATTATTAGATATTTGGTAAACATTATTTTTGTTTCAAGAAAATCCAAGATAAACCTGGAAACATATCGGACTTAATAGTCAATATTTATAAAACCCTTCCATGATGCAACCAACAAGAATTAGCATGGAATACAAAATATTCACTGTCCTCTGTTTCTTCCAAAAAATGATGATGATTCATAGCCTTTGCATGTGTTATGTTGAATGATTTTAACAAATGTCTCCATGACTCTTGTCATAGAGCCTGCCACAGAAAACTGAGCAAAACGATTCTGAATATACATCACACAGCGGAACAAAGTAATAAGGGAAACATCAGTCTCTTGTTTTAAAAGTCCAATAAATGGAGATTTTTTATCTAACGTAGTTGGAGCACTACTTTTTGCAATAGATTCTAATTTTCTCATATATGGTTGAATTCTTATTTTAATGATGTAAAAAAATTTAAAAATGAGTTCAATTATTTTTAGGTCACAACTTGACAGCATTTAAAAATTAAATTTGGATGTTCTTTGAGGCAAAATGTACCCAAAGTATTAATTATGCAGTATTTCATACATCACACAATTTATCTAAACTAAAGGAAAATAAACACATTTAAATTTTTTGACTCAATTATCATTTCATATTATTAGAATGTCTTGTATTCTACGGGCAATTATTTAATGGCTTTATTGAAGACCTTTCAATTTTGTTAAAATATCTTTTTTATTTTTTCCTCATAATTTACTAGAAAAATTTCCATAACTAAAATAATTGCTTCTTTTACCAGCTCTGATCTAAAAATTGTTTTCTTTTTTTGTGCAAGAAACTAAGCCATTTTTATAGATGGCCAAAATAACAAACCTAGATTCTGCTAAAAATTGTATTAAAATGTTTTCTTGGACACAATTTTGATTTCATCACGGAATAGTTTTTTGACTTATGGGAGTAAACCTCTTATCAAATTTACTGTGTACTCTCTGAAAATAATTCTTAGTATTGTCTACTTGATTATCTTTAAAATTTTTCAGACAACAGCTTTTTCAGTTTGCTCTGCCACAGCAAATTGCCATTCATCATGAAGTTTGTGATATAACTTCTAGTCTTTCTGTCTTTTTTACTTTTCTTTGCTGTTGATGTCATTGGACTAGCTTTTGTATCTCTATTCTTCATGAGCATTATGCATCATTTTAAATTTAAACATGTCTATCCTTACTTTTTTAACTAGAAAACTAATACAATAATATTAAAATTAAAATAATATTAAAATAGTTCAATCTAGTTATCCAATATGATTATGTAGGCAGTACTTTAACTTGTGCTGTCCATATAAAATATTCAAGTACACATGTTCCAATATTACATCAGTATATAGGAAAAAATAATTTGAATGGAATCAATCAACTGACCTCCAAATAGACTGGATAAGTGTTTATGTGTAAAACTAGAAATGATGTATACACCAGACATGGATATAATAACATATTACATGGTGCAATGATTAAACAATATAGTTGAGTTTAACAGAAAAATATTTTACACTGTTTTAGTTCATTTTAATTAAACTTAAAAAAATGAAATATTCAATTCCTCAACTCCACTAGCCACATATCAATGTTCAATAGGCACATGGCTATCATATTGGACAGCTCATCACTGGAGAAAATGATATTACAGAACCATCATATCAAGTGGTAACATAATAAGTACCAAAAGAAATATAGGAAAAGAAGGTACTATAAAGGCATGTTGGGCAGTCAGTTAATAAAAATATTATGTATTTCTTCACGGATTTTAAAAATCTTTTTGGCATTGGTCAGCTTCTAAAACTTTGTAATTAATCTGATTTCTTCTCTCATTCTAAATAAATATTCCCACTTGTGCTTTATTTTGGATTCATAATTTTAAACTCTTCTCCCTACCTCCATATTGCATAAGCTTTGGGCCCCAGAAACCTGGTTTCATGCTTGTTTATAATATGTAAGTATCAAACAAAATATTGAAGTGTTTAAGTGTATGCAAAGTAAAAATGGAGGGAAGATTGGGGGAATGATGGTCTGGTCATTTTAGGAGGGCTTCAGCCCCTTCTTACAAGCATATATTTCTTTTATAATTTAGTATTGATTTATATTTTTTACTGTTGATTAATAATTTCATTACATTATGATCCAAGATGATGGTCTGGTTCTTTGATATGTGTTGAGACTGCTTCTGTGACCTAGTAAGTAGTCAAAATTTTCTAATTATTTTTTTTGTGTGCTTGAAAAGAATATATATTCTCTACTGAAGAGTTTAAAAAAATCTCTATTAACTCAAGCTTGTTAATTGTATTATTCAAATATTATACATTCTTACATTAAATTTCTTCATTTATCATTTTTCTGAATGAAATATGGCAGATTAAAATCTTACACAATGATTGTAGAATTATCAGTTTCTCCTCAATGTTCTGTCAGTTTTGGCTTTTAATATTTTAGGGCTATGTTGTGAGTTGTTATGTGAAAAAATTTATGACTGTTATATTTACTTGGTTTTGTATTTTCTTGGATTGGTCATTTTATTGTCATATAATGTCCCTCTTTATATCTTTTTATACATTTGGCCTCAAATTATATTTGACCAATGGCATTATTTTCAGCAGCTTCCTTTAGGTTATCTTTTGCTTGGTCTTATTCTTTTTAATACCATTGTTTCAAATATTCTTTGTCATTTTAATTTTGACTCCCATAAAAAGAATATAGCATGGTTTTTTAAAAATTTTGTCCAATTTGATCATCTCTACTTTTTATTGATTATGTCTACTTTGAATTTTGGTTTGCCATGCTTACTCTCTCCTTCACTTGCTTTTTACATGTTTTGGGACATTTTTATTAATAAATATTATTTTAATCTTTTATTTTCCAATAATGATTTGGAAGATATAAATTATATGTCTATTTTTAGCGATTTGTCTTAAAATTTAACCGGAAATTTTTTTAATAAAAAGAATTAAATGGTACTTAAGTTTCTTTCTTTCCCAAGTTCCTTAGCGCACTTTATTACTCTCTGAACACAAGCCACTATCATCCTTTTTTATTGTCTAGTAATGTAAAAGCCCCAGCTTCTCATTTTCAGCAGTGGTCCTCACTTCAGGGTCCAAGGTCAAACGAGGGTCTTTTAGGCTTCATTACTCTGAAGGATGCAAACTCCCTACTGCCCCTGTCCACTTCTGGACCCAACTGCTATTTAAGTCTTGCTTTTTATTTTGTGTTTTCAATCCAGTTGAGCAAAAAGATATTTTCTTTGTTTTTTCAGCACAGGTAGAATTTGCGATTTTCTCATTTTATATTTTATCGCTCATCATTGTTTTCATGTGTTGGGTGGGAGGAAATAGTGGAAGTGGACAGACTTTGTCAAGTTGACAGACCATGTTATATAATTAGAAAAAGATGTACGTAATTTAAAAATCAACACATATAATTTCATACACACCAAATTTTTCACATTTATGTAAAAACTATGCACAGCAAAAGATTGAAAGAAATACGCACAGAATGTTAACATTATTTGCACTGATAGGCGATATAGAGGAAAAATTTTTGCTTTTTCCTTTCATAGATTGTGAAAAATTTCTAAAATAATTCAATTCAGTTTTATAATGAAAACATAAATTTACTTTTTAAATGCTATTAGAAGGAAAAATAATTATTATATTAGCAGCTATATTAAAAAATGATAATATTGATCCAACAGAATTTCCTAAGGGTAACAATTAATTGTGAGATACTTAAAATAGCTCATAGTTTCAGAAAGATTTCTGGGTTACTATGTCTCAGGATTTAGACAAATCACTCTATTCTACATTTTGGTATATAACCAAAGTATGTTTCATGTGAAATGATGATTTAGTAATCTTTTTTTTTTTTAAAGATTTATTTTTATTTATTTATATATCCCCCCCTTGCTGCTTGTGCTCTCTGTGTTCATTTTTGCTTTGCGTTTTTCCGTGTCTGCTTATCTCCCCCTGCTGTGTCAGCTCACCACTCAGTGGCTTGCCTTCGCCAGGAGGCCCCGGGAACCAAACCCGGGGCCTCCCATGTGGTAAACCAGAGCCCAACCAACTGAGCCACAGCCGGTTCCCAATTTAGTAATCTTATACATGCCAGTGACTTAATGTCTGCTTACTGTCAAATTTTCTAAGGAATAGAATACTTAGCTGGTTTACATTTCTTGACTTGTTCATGGCACAGCCTTTACCATCCTATTATTCTCTTTTCATTTTCTCTATGCACAGGTGAGAAACATAAAAGACACTAGATAACTATTTGGTAATGCACCAAATGCTTATATAAATTAAAAGTAGAGGAAAACCTATGTGATTAAATGGCACCTGCTATTTCTTCTCTAGGTTCTGTGTATAAATAGCAGAATAGTATCTCCCACTGAGAAAAAATGTGGCCAGGTTTGGCAGTAAAATGTACAACTCTGCATGTAATAATGGTCTGATTGAGCCCTCTTAACTCTAAGTATCTAGACTGCTTTAAGCTTTTACTTTGCAATGTATTATAGATATAATCACTACCTTTATTTTGTGTCTAATACATCATTTTCTTTGTGTCTTACACACCTACAGGACCTAGAAAATTGTCCGTGCTCAATAAATGTTTGTGCTATGAATGAATAAATAAATGAATAAAGAAATGATCCTATAAAAAGGGATAGTTCTGAACAGTAAGAGGGTGCATAGGGGAAGAGCTATGAGTAAT
The DNA here is from genome assembly GCA_004027955.1 of Chaetophractus vellerosus. Lineage (NCBI taxonomy): Eukaryota > Metazoa > Chordata > Mammalia > Cingulata > Chlamyphoridae > Chaetophractus > Chaetophractus vellerosus. Next base: position 20,095 of record PVKH010004159.1, read on the forward strand.
ACACTGACAGCTGCAGTGAATTCTCAATGCCTCATTCGCTTTTAAATTCTTAACTCCTTCAACAAACTTTTAATCTATTCTCTTATAGTTTAATAACTGTTATTAAACTATAACAGAATAGATTGAACTATAACATGAGATATATTAAAAGTGATAAAATGATAAATCTTGAACTATTTTGTACATTAATTCTATTTGTTAAATAGAAATAATTTTTTCTTTAAGAAATTGTTGGTTTACAGAAAAATCATGCAGGAAGTATAGAGGTCCTATCTACTACCCTCCCCCTCCCCAATTATTAACACCTTGCATTAGTGTGGTATCTTTTTTATAACTGATGAAAGATTATTATAATTGTACTATGAACTATAGGCCATAATTTACATTAGAGTTCACGGTGTTGTACAGCCCTATGTTTTTTAAAATTTTGGTTCTAGTAACATATATACAAACTAAAAATTTCCATTTTAACCACATTAAAATATATCATTCCATGCTGTTAATGATCTTCACAATGTTGCACTATCATCACCTCTATCCATTACCAAAACTTTTCCATACAACTTAAGCATTAACTCCCTGTTTTAGTTTCTTTGTTGCTAAAGGAAATACAATGCAATTGGTTAGTTAAAACATTGGGAATTTATTGACTCACGGTTTTGAGGCTAGGAGAAGTCCAAATCAAGGCATCATCAAAGTGATTCTTTCTTCCAGAAGATTGGCATTTGGTGGCTAGCTGCCCATGATCCAAGTGGTCTTGGCTCTCTGTTACTTGGTGGCCTCTCCACACCTCTCCCTTCTCTTCCACATTCCACCGACTTTCAAGTTCTGACTGCTCCCTCTGCACTTTCTCTCTCTCTCTTTGACCTTCCCTATAAGGCCTTGAGTAATATGACCTGGGTCACACCTTATCTGAAGTAAATTCATTAAGAAGGTCCTATAGCAGTTTGAAATTATTTTGCGAATTCCCAAAAGCAAAAGAATATGTTTTGAACTATCTATTCCTGTGGGTGTAATACCCTTTGATTGCATTAAATTCAGTTGAAGGGCATTTGACTAGATTGTTTTATAAGATTGCTTTAGGGCTTTTAGTTGGGCTAAGACAGTGAGGTGTTCCAGACACACAGGAAAAGGGAGTTGCCATGTTTGAGCTGCCATTTGAGAGAGGTGTGGCCCAAAGCTGATGTGCAAAGAGAGAAGACCTAAGAGACAAGCCCTATGCCAGATGAGAAAGGCCTAGAGGATTGCTTAAGCAAGAAGCCTCAAAGAAGCTGAGCCCACAGAGCAGCTCAAGAGGAGATGAACCCTGCTTTATGCCCAATAGCTTAAAGCTTAATTTGGGAAGAAAGCAGAACAGCTAGAACTGACGTAGAAGGCCTGGAAAGAGACAAGCCCTATGCATGGTTTCCCTCAGCTGAGCAGATACCACGACAGAGATTGGTGGCCATCTTGTTTCAACACATGGCAGCTGACTTTGGTGAGAGAGTACCTCTTATGGTGCCCAGATTTCTCATGGCATTGGAACTATAAGCTTTTGCCCCAAATAAATCCCTTTTATAAAAGCCAACCCATTTCTGATACTTGCATCAGCAGCCTTTTGGCAAACTAAAACAAGTTCATACCCACAGGAATGGATTAAAGTTCAAGATCATATTTTTCTAGGGTACATAGCTACAAAGTACCACACTCCCATTCACTATCCCTACAATGGCCCCTGGTAACCTATAATTATAGTTTCTGACTCCATGAATTGGCTTCTTATTGTTAAAATCATGAAGTATTTCATATCAATGAGATCATACTATATTTGTCCTTTTGGATCTGGCTTATTTTACTCAACATGATGTCTTCAACATTCATCCATGATGCTACATGTATCAGAACTTTATTTCTTTTTATGGCTAAATATTATTCTATTGCATACATATGCCACATTTTTGTTTATCCATTAACCTATTGATGGACACTTAGGTTGTTTCCATCTTTTGGCAATTGTAAATAATGCCACTATGAACGTTGGTGTGCAAATATCTTTTCAAGGCCCTGCTTTCAATCCTTTTGGGTTTATAATGAGAAGTGGGATTGCTGGGTTATATAATTCTATACTGAACTTTCTGGGAAACTAAAAAACTGTTTTCCACAGAGGCTGCAACACGCTATATTCCCATCAACAATGAGTGAGTCCTCCTGTTTCTCTATATCCTCTCCAACTCTTGCTCATTTTCATTTTTCATGGTTTATGATAATGGGTGTGAAGAGGTATATCATTGTAGTTTTGATTTGCATTTCCCTAATGGCTAATGATGTTGAGAATCTGTTCATGTGCTTTTTGGCCATTGGTATATTTTCTTTGGAAAAGTATCTATTCAAGTCTTTTGCCCATTTTTATTTGGGTTATTTTCTTTTTGTTGTTGAGCTATAGGAGTTCTTTGTGTATTCTGAATATTAAACCCTTACCAGATATGTGATTTCCAAATATATTCTCCAATTTTGTAGGCTTTCTATTTTCATTATGAAGTCCTTTGATACACAAACTTTTTAAAATTTTGATTGTCTCATTTATCTGTTTTTTATTTTTTTGCTCATGCTTTTAGTGTAAAGTCTCAGAAACCATTGCCTAATACAAGGTCCCTGAATATGTTTCTCTATGTTTTCTTTTAGGAGTTTTATAGTACTGGTTATTATATTTAGGTCTTTATTCCATTTTGATTTGATATTTGTATATGGTATGAGGTAGGGGGTCAACCTTTTGCATATGAATATCTAGTATACCCAGCATCATTTGTTGAAGAGACTATTCTTTCCTCATTGAGTGGATTTAGCACCGCTGTCAAAATCAATTGACTAAAGATGCCAGGGTTGATTTGTGAACTCTCAGTTTGATTCCATTGGTCTATATGTCTGTCCTTATGCCAGTACCAACCTGCTTTGATTACTGTGGTTTTATAAGTTTTAAGATTGGGAAATTGAGTCCCCCAACTTTGTTCTTCTTTTTCAGGATGGCGTTAGCTATTTGGGGCTCCTTACACTTCCATATAAATTTGATGATAGGCTTTTCCTCTTCTCCAAATAATGCTGCTGGAATTTTTATTGGGAGTGCATTAAATCTGTAAATCATTTTGGGTAGAATTGACATCTTAATAATATTTAGTCTTCCAATCCAGAAACATGAATGCCCTTCCATTTATTTAGGTCTTCTTTGATATCTTTAAGCTATGTCCTATAGTTATCCTTGTACAAGTGCTCTACATCCTTGGATAAATTTATTCTTAGAGATTTGACATTCTTAGTTGCTATTGTGTGCATTAACTCTTAATTGAGATTAAATAACATAATTACTTTTAATTCTCTATTTTTCTAACTATTCAAATCTACCCTGTTAATACCTAAAAATAGCTCTAAGAATGAGATAATTTTGTCTTTTCCTTTTTTATGAATTGCCCATGAAAGACCAACAGAAAAGCTATTTATTTTGAGTTACTCCATTTCTGTATTCTAATGTAAATGTAAAATTAATATATTGGATAATATCTATGCTAAAATATATTAATGCAAAATTGTTACTTTTGCAATGTATAGTGTGACTGCAGTTGTATGTCAGTTAATTTTGTTAATGTTACTTAATTATAGTGTAGGAGTACCTAATGAGAGAACTAGTAGTGCAATTGTAATGTTACATGAATAATACAGCATCTATTAAACATAATGTA
>PVKH010004160.1:0-23800 GCA_004027955.1 Chaetophractus vellerosus
ATACCAACATACACTTTGCCATGTGAGAGAGGAGTCCAGGATTGCTGTCAGCCAATCTTTGGGGTGAAAGCATTGCCTGATCATGCCTTGATTTGGACTTTTTTCTCAGCCTCGAAACTGTAGGCTTGCAACCTAATATATTCCCATTGTAAGCATCAACCCATTTCTGGTATATTGTATTCTGACAGCCTAGCAATCTAAAACACTAACCTTAAGACCAAACTAACAGTGAGGAGGCCAGAGGAGTTAGATGAAAAGATGAAACCTTGATGACACATTGAGCTACTGAAACTAATAGATTAAATTCCAGAGTTTTCAGTTTCTGTGAGCCAATATCTTCTATCTGTCACATTAGTTTTCTGTTTCTTGAAGCGGAGCTTCATAACTGCTATAGTATTCTAAAATAATATTTAAAGTATTAGTATTTTAGATATGAATCTGTATATAATTTGGTATAGGTTCCCTAAACACATAGAAAGACAACCCTCCTGGATAGCATAATTTTACCCATGTGTGGCAGTTTGAAATTATTTATGAATTCCAAAAAGAGATTATGTTTGTAAACTAGTCTGTTCCTCTGGGTGTGCTACCCTTTGATTGTATTAGATTCAGCTGAGATGCCTTTGATTAAATTATTTTAAGAGTAGGGCTTTGATTTGACCATGTCAGTAGAGTGTAACTCAGTTTGAGTCCCCACCCCCTCGTGAGCTATATAAACAGATACTCAATCTAGGAGACACACAGAAGTAGACACAGAGAGAAGATATACAGAGGAAGAGAGGCAGCTCCATAGACATAGCAGAGGCCTCAGGAAGAGAGATGAGCCATTCTACTGATAGTTTACAGCTGACCTTGTGAAGAGACTAGAGCAGCTGAGCCCAGAAAGAAATGAGCCCTTGGAAGAGAGACAATGTAAGCTTTTGCCCCAAATTAATACCCTGTATAAAAGCCAACAAATTTCTAGTACTTTGCATCAGCACCCCTTTAGCTGACTAATACACCATGAAATAGCTACAAGTTTTGCAAGAATCAATATATGTAAAAATTAAGGAATTAAAACCCAGGTAAACAAATTCAACTTGGTCAATGAGACAAACTAATATGTAATGTAAAAATAAAATAAAATAAATCTTTCCTCTTGTCCTAGGATAGTTACTAACTGGGAAACACATTGTAGCACATGCACAAAGTAGAGTTACATGCATAGTGGTAGCTAAATAAATCTGTTTTATCTTGAATAGAGTCTATTCTACTTTCTATTAAACTGGAAAACTGAGTTAACAAATAATGACTTGTTCAGTATATTAAAGAGCTCAGCATACAGAGTTCATCTGTAGTTTATTAAAACCTTTATTTTTATTACACATAACCATAAAGCTAGTTGGGATACGTGCAATTGAGTATAAAAAGATACTGATATGACATTAACAAAATACTGTATAGAGCATAATAGTGTGCTTTATTCTCCATTCATTTTTTATCATTTTATTGCACATATTTTCTAATTAATTAACACTAAACAAATCGGAATTAGCTTGGTACTTGGGACAATAATGGTAGAATTCAAACTGTCCCTAGGCAGTGGGAGAATTCAATGGCAACTTAACAAGTTAAAATTTAAAGTTGGCATGTGAGATAGTTCCCATAAGGAAGGAATACACCTCCTAGAATAAATCAGATATTATCAGTATTAGGAGTTTCTGTGATTTTTTATTCCTTGTTGAATGTCCATACTTTATGCTGCAGTGATATGAAGAAAGAAAAGCCACAGCAGTCTTGCTTAGTTTTTGTTTTCTGTTTTTGAATAGAGAGAAAATTCATTAAATTACTTCTTGCTTCATTTATTTATTCCTTGTAAATCCAAGAGTAAAGTGCAATTCATATATATGGTTCAATATATTTGGACTAGTAAGTCATAAATATTTTGGTAAAAATGTGATTTTATATCACTGAATCATAAATTCCATTATTAAAAAAATCCTTGCTTTAGAGAAACATCACCAGGAAGCACAGAGCAACTGAAAGGACTCTTGTGTTTCTGCATTTCTGCATTGACATCCATTGTATAGGAAGGTTTCCATGAGTTCTATATATGTATTGCACTTAAAAATCATATTATATTGAAAAACTGGCTATCAAGTCATGATTCAGCTGCATATTAATAGGAGGACTTTATCAAGTTAATTAATATCTCTGAACAAGGTTTTAATGGAGCATTAAAATGACTTTTCTTCTCTGGACTTTTGTCAGAGGACCAATAGAACATAAATAATAGTTCAAGACCAATTACATTAAACAATCTAAGATATTATGAAACATACCATATGGTATTCTAAGTTGGTCACCCAATTCTAAGGTTCATAAGAAAAGTCTAGGAGATTAGTCAAGAGATGGTCATAGTGGGGATTCCTTACAGAGAATAAACAGTGTACAGAGTCCATAGCCCATATCTGACTTCCCATTCTCTCTGAGGAGAGAAGTGAGCATCTTTTCCCAAGTTTCAAAATAACTAAGGTGAGCTTCAGGGAAACTTTAAGACAGCTTGACATTGGTCTTCTTGAATTTGGGGTATTACATAATATGGCTCTCACTCATACCAGAAAAAGTCTAAAGACCAAGATCTGCCTAAAGCTGCCATTGATTTCAAAGAGAAAGTAGAAAGTGAGAACGGGAGTGTTTGTCTTTCCTATTGGCAGAATATGGAGCTCAAGGGAGAATGCTGACTTATTTTGAAAAGGGCTTCATCCAAGAGATACCAATTTGAAAGTCTGTCTGGGTGCTTGGCCATATGCTAGATGATAAGGAGAGAGTAGTACACAGCAGCTGTGAGAGTGATCAATTGTATGATCAACAAACAGAAGATGTAAGTTTCTAAAAGATCGGGTCTCAATAGTCCACAAAAGCTTTCTGGGTAAGGAAATGACTATTTGGAAAGCTACCATGTCTGAAGGTGTTTTTCTGTCAGGAGAGAGCCACTGATATATTGTAACACGAGATATTTTTTACCCCGTTCTCTTTGTTCATACCTCCCCATCCTTTGACAACATTAAGGAGCCTGAAACAGCATAGGGAATGGAGAAAAATATGGCAAATCCAAAAACAATAAAGAAAGTGATAACATGCATTTTCTATCTACTCCCTGTAGTTTTTCCTGTTCACTACCTATAGGTCTGAACTTGAAGGGAGAAAAAAAAAATAGATGAAAGCTAGATAATACATTTCACTATACTTTTAGAACCTGAAAAATGTATATGACAATTTGTTAACACCTACAAGATGTTGGAAAACCTTGCATATTCACTTGGATATAGCCAGGGGCAATGATGAAAAAAACTAACGTTGCTTTCTTTCTAGACTCTAGCCAGTTTATTTTGTTCAACAAACTCTAACTATCCAATGCATAATAAAATAGCACTGTCCCCCACACACTGTAATGGTGAGATATAGTCAGCCAGATTGGGTAAAGGGAAAATAATAACACTGATATATTATATTATTATATTATAATAGTAATAACAAAATACTGACATTTTTTGTTTTCTGTTATCAATTAATCTAAGTGCTTTATTATAAATATATTGATGTTTCAACAATCATAAGAGGTAGATATGATGAACATCTCATTTGACAGGTGTGGGAACTGAAACTTAGAGTGATTAATAGTCCCGAAGGCATCTAGCCAGTAATAGGGGATGCTTGCATTTTAACCAAGGTCTATGTGACTTCAAAGCATTAATGACTATGCTCTATTAGGTCATTTCTCTGTCTCATTTAATATACTCTTTCTCCAAATACACTATTAAGCAAACTTTATGACTAGAATAATTTACACTGTTCTGACCTGACTCTAGGGTAAAATAAAAAGGGGACAAAATCTTCCTGGCATCACTTTTATGCATTCCTTTCTCCAGGGTGATTTTACAATCTCATTATAGAGAAGAGATTCTAGGGTGGGACACTTGATAAATGTCAGTTGAGTACTTTCTTATTGGTGACGTAAAAATTCTACTAAAAAACTTGTTTTAAAAACTTAGCTAGGAGGATAATTGTGTAAATGTTCGTGTTAATGAGTCAAGGTTTACTAAAAAATAACCCATGTGTCCGGTTTGGAAAATGGTATTAGAATCTGTATTTCCAGTTGATCCAATATTGTTTTAAATAAAATCTCAGATTTTATGACTAAAACTTTCAGAAGGATAATTAGGTTTTGCAGCAATTTTCTTGGTTTACTCCTTTAAAGTAGATAATAACCAACCCTGATATAAAACTAATATGGTGCAATGAGTATTTCACATTTCTAATGTGCTTTTTGCCAAAGATGCCTTCAGAACTAAATTTCCATTTCAATGTTGAAGGGAATATTTTAACTGAAAATCAGACAGTCTTTCCCTAATTGTCATGACAGTTATCCGTCAGGTTATTTTGCAATCAAGTCATATTGTTACAACATAAATTGCTGAAAGCAATTTACTAACAATATAATTTACATAACCTGCATGCTACCTTTTAAAATTTTTCTTCTTAAGGACATCAGGTTCACAGAATTGACTTAATTAAAATCCTTTCTTTCTAAGATATATTCTCATTTTCCATGAATGGCCTTTTTTAACTTAATTTTATTTTGTCTTATTTTACTTTATTCTTTAATAATTGAATGAACACCGAAATACCACAAACTAGCTCCCAAACCAAATCATAACCAATATCTTATGTATAGTAATACTTACATGCTCACTTTTACCATCTCCTTGAATCTCCTCAGAGTAACTACTATTCTAAATTTTGTCTTTGTCATTTCCTTGCTTCCTTCTTTTCAGGTATACCTTATACATATGTGCATGTGTATGTGTGTATACATGACATAGGGTTTTTTTTTGGCTTAATTTTGTCTTTGCAGTATATAAAAAGTCTCTAAATCAAAATCCTGTCCACTGGAACTTGCTTTTGCAATCATCATTATGCTACAAAGAATGATCAATGCTGTTGTATGTAGTTTAGTATCACTGATTTTCACAACTGTATCATAGCCATTATGTCCATTAATTGATTTATTAATTAAATCTACTGTCAGAGAGCACTTGGATTTTTTCTAGGTTTTTTTTTTTTTTTTTTTGGCTGTTGCAAAAGTAGACATATTGTAAAGTGGTCTATAACTAGACATCTAAAACTGAAATTGCTGGGTTTTATGGTAGGCAAATTTTCAATATTACTCAAATTGTTTTCAAGAGGGCGTACCAATTTCCACTCCACACTAGCAATTTGTAAGAGATCCAATTGACCACTGGCTTGTGAAACAATTGATATTGCTTTAAGACCTCTGCATTTTTCCAACTGATTGGATATAAAATGTAATCTTGATAGGAATTTTTTCTGATCACATTAAAGGCTGAGCATCTCTTTATATATTGATTGGCCAAGTATCTTTTATTTAAGTATGTTTTTTATTCACTTCATTTTTAAAGTTTTCTAATAATTGCACTGAAATATCAGAACTCAAGTCATTCTCTAAACACACATGGTGGCTTGAAGCTGTATGTACTCCAGAAAGACATGCTCTTAAATATAATGCATTCCTGTGGGTATGGATCCATTTTGAGTAGGATATTTGATGAGGCTACTTCAGGTAAGGTATGAACAACCTCATTCAGAATGGGTCTTAATCCTCTTACTGGAGTCCTTTATAAATGGGATGAATAAGGATGAAAAGCCAGGGAAGCAAGAAGCTGAAAGCAATGAAATCGTAAGAGACGGGAGAGACCAGCAGATGCTGCCATGTGTCTTGCCATGTGACAGAGGAGTCAAGGATCACTGGCAGCCAAGCTTCAGGAAGAAAGTATCACCTTGAGGATGCCTTGATTTGGACATTCTCATGGCCTCAAGCTATAAGCTAATAAATTCCCATTGTTTAATTCCAACCTATGTCATGGTATCTGCTTTGAGCAGCTTAGGAAAATAAAACAGATTTTGGTACTGAGAGTGGAGTGCTGCTATTGCAAATAACAAAAATGTGGAAATGGCTTTGGAATTGAGTAATGAGTAGAGGATGGACGAATTGTGCAGTGTTGGATAGAAAAGGTCAGGATTGATTGAAGAGATTTTTTACAGAAATATGGATTCTAAAGGTACTTCTGTTGAAACCTTAGATAGAAATGACGAAAATATCATTGGAAACTGGAAGAAAGATGCCCCTTGTTTTAAAGGGAACATGGCTAAATTGAATTCTGTGATTGGGTGGAAGGTGGAGTTTGAAAGTGATGAAATTGGGTATATAGCTAAGGAGATTTTGAAGCCAAATGTGGAAATTCAGCCTGGCTTTCCCTTGCAGCTTATATTAAAATGTGAGAGGAAAGAGATAAGCTGAAAACTGAACTCCTGGGCACAAAGAAGACAGAAATTGAAGGTTTGGAAAATCCTGATTTTCTGGAAAGTGAGTCCCCAGAGAATAGTGCTCCGTGTGAGGTTTAATTGTTCATAGATCTATCTTGTCAGCCATTTTAGTGCAAGTCAGGATTGAAAATGAAGTTATCCAGGAAAGATCTATGAAAGTCTTACTGTCTGATGGTATGGACCTCTCTGTCCTACATGCAAAACTGATGAGTTTTTTTTGTGAGATCTGTATGAATGGAACTACTGCTAACTTGGACTGAAAGGGACAGAAAAGGAACAGATTGAAGGAAAACTTCACCTCATGGAAGCTGATGGTTAAGAGAATGGGCCCACTCATGTGTGGAAAGGGTGTGTATACCCTAGCACTCAGAGATGGGGGGACTTCTGCCATGTTATTCAGGAAGAGTGCTGTGACCCCAATCTTTAGAGATGGAGGACCTATTTCTTGGGGATTGTGGAGAGTCTGGCAACCACCCCCATTGTTCTGAGAGGGTTGAGCCTGTGCCCTGAAGATTGTGGAGGATCTGGTTGCCACCTCAGTGTTCTCAGATAGTGGAGCCTAGTCCCTGGGGATTACAGAGAGTCTGGTCATCATCCTAGTGTTCTCAGAGGGTAGAGCCTTAAACCTTGTTTTCCAAGAGAGCATGGCTGCTGTGAAAGCATTTGAAAAGGGTGGGCATGCCAATCCATCCAACCCAGAGGATAAAACATCTTTCTATAGGTGACTCTCGAATATTGAAATCTGATGGAGTTGGCCTTGCAAGGTTTCAGAATTGTTAGGGAACCATGAATCCTCTATTCCTTCACATTTATCCCTATGGAAATGGGAATGTTTATCCTATGCCTCTTTCCTCCTTTGGAAGCAGATAATTTATTCTCGAGGATTCACAGTTCCAGGGACTAAAGGGAATTGTGTCCCAGGACAGACCACACCTATAATAGATTTTGATGGGACTTTGTACTTAGTATTGTTACTGAAATGATTTAAGGCTTTTGAGATATTCTGGTGGAATGAATGTATTTGCTTATAGAAAGAAAATAGAGTGTGGTGGTTTGAAGGTGTATGCACCCCAGAAAGACATGTTCTTAAATTGAATCCATTCCTGTGGGCATGGACCCATTGTAAATAGGATCTTTTGATAAGGCTACTTGAGTTAAGGCGTGGCCTAACTGGGACTTAATCCATTTACCAGAGCCCATTCAGAAATGGAATGAATAGAGAGAGAGGTGGAGAGAGAGAAAGCAACAGAAGCAAGAGGCTGAAAGCAATGAAACCTGGAAGAAATGGGAGAGATCAGCTGATGTCGCCATGTGCCTTGCTTTGTGGCAGAGGAGCCAAGAATCACTGGTAGCCTGTCTTCGAGAAGAAAGTAGTGCTTTGATGATGTCTTGATTTGGACATTCTCATGGCCTCAAAATGCAAGCTAATAAGTTCCCATTGTTTATGTCAACTCATTTCACAGTATCTACTTTGAGCAGCTTAGGAACTAAAACAATACATATTAAGAATTTGGATTGAGATAATTCTGAAAACAACTACATATAAAATAGTCTTCAGATAGAATAAAGGGAAATACCTATTTACTGGACCAACAAAATAGCCTCATTATCTTCTGTACTTTTATTTGTTACTTAAGAGAATGTACATCATAATTAAAATTTTTGTTTTTTAATAACCCTAGTAAAGCTGTATGAATCAATAGATAATTTAAGTCTAGTAGTAAACTCTATTACATTAAATAATAAAATTTATGTTCAGAAAAAGAAGGAATTACAAACACATAAGTAAATGAAAACTTATTAAGTAGAGGGTGTTAGAATATCTTGTTTGAAATCTGAAAAAATCAAAATAATCTACATTTCACACCAAGCCCTAATTTTAATTTAAAGAGATTAAATAGATTAACCATTTAAATATTTGAAAACTAGCGAAAATATTAGTAAGAGAAAGAAATAGAGTTTATCACTGATATAGGAAAGTGTGATAATTATTTTAAAATCTGAGTTTATGGAAAAATTTGTTGAAGTTACAATGAATTATATTGCATATATATATATATATTAAATTTTCTATTTTTGTATAATGAAACTGCATATAGTTTTTACAGAAAATCATCAGTCCTCAGTAGATAAACAAGTAAAGGAGATGAATAAGCAATTTAAAAAGAGAAAAACAAAACAAAACTACTAACAAACAAAAAAGATGAGTGCTCAATTTTGTAGTCATCAAATGCAATGTATACTAAAAATGAGATATAATTGCATACTTATTTAGAAAAAAATGGATAAAAACAATGCAAGAAGGCATTAGTCAATCAAGTGGCTACTATATTTTTTTGTTGGTACCTATTTGCTAGGCATTTGAAGTGATTTATGAAGATAAATTAAGAACCTTTACATTAGGAACCATTTTCTGGGAAACTATCTGTGATGGTTAATTTTATATGTAAGTATGGTTAAATTATGATGTCCAGTTGTTTAGTCAAACACTAGCCTAGATGTTGCTATGAATGTATTTTGTGTATGTCATTAGAATCTACAGTCAGTTGATTTTAAATAAAGAAGATTGCCCTGAAAAATCTGGGTGGGAATCATCCAATCAGTTGAAGACCTTAATAGCAAAAAACTGAGGTTTTCCTGGGAAGATGAACACTTGTCTGACTTTCTGGTTGCCAGATTCCCATATAGATTTCTGACTCAAGGCAATAACATCAATTCTTGCTGCAATTTCTAACCTATTGACTTGTCCTACAGATTTTGGCTTTGCCAGCCTCTACAATCTAGTGCTTGAAATAAATCTCTTATCTATATGCATGTATCCTATTGGTTTTGTTTCTTTGGAAAACACTGACTCACTATCTTAAGAAAATGATTAAAGGAAAGAGAAAAACTCTTTGTGGTATAAAATTCATTGTAACATTAATTTAATTATGAATAATTTTTCTTAATTAATTAATTAATTACTTTTAAAAATTATTATTATTTTTTATATATATATTTTTTAGGATACATTGACTACATAAAAGTTACATGGAAATTTTAGGAGTACCCATATGCCACCCTCCCACACCTCCCACAACCTCCCACATATATATCCTTCATCAGTGTGGCACAATGCCTGTGATACATATACACATTTTGGGGCTTTGCCATCAAGCATGGATCACAGTTCAGACTGTAGATCACCCTCTCTCCCATACAGTTCTATATGATACGTGCTGATATAAAATAGCCTATATCCTCCATTACAACGTCACCCATGACAATTCCCAAGTCCCCAAAAAACCCCGTATTACAATTGCCCTTCCCTCTCCCTGCCCCCAAAGTGTCCAGTGACCCTGACTCCACATAATTTTGTAATTTCTTCCATTACATGTATCACAAGTTTATAACAGGACACCAACAAGTCCATTCTAGTCCATAAATCTTCCCCCAATCCCGAGGAGTCTGGGATGGTGATGTCCCCTCCACCACCAAGTGAGGGGGAGCTTATATCTCGTGGATATGATGGAAGAGTTGATCTGCCTGCAGTTGCAGGCTCTCTCCATTCCCCACAATAGCCGTTGTCGATCATCAATGAATAATTTGACATAGCTTAGATATTTAAAATATATGTTAGGGATTAAATAAATTAAATTACCCTTTTAGGCAGAAAGTCCTCTTCATTCTCCAACTATATACTTTCAGTAATTTTTAGCATCATCTCCATTAGCATTTCCGCCTCCTTAGCCCCAGTCCCACCCTTTGCCCCAATTCTGGTTTATATGGTTTTTCTTTTGTTTGTTTGTTTTTTCTGTGTGATCCCATGATATCCTGCAAATGGCTTATCCCTATTAAAGTCATCATCACATTTTCTTGAAAGTAATGCAAATGTCAGCTGGGACCTCCTTGCCCTTAGACATCCAGGTAGAATTATCATTACCCTCGTTCTTCTCTATATGGAAATTCAAAGTCATTCTTAATATTTCAGGAGAAAGTTACATTTCCATGGTCATCTCTATGCTGCTGTTCCATGTTGGCTGTTCGTGGCCAGTCAAAAAACTGAACAAAGATCTTGATTTCAAAAACTTCCTCTAACCATCTATTAAGATTTTTTAGAAAAGTTAGAGCTTACTTGAGGGAAGTAAATATTTCAAAAGAAATTCTTAGTCTGCCTCTGCCTTTCAGCTTCTCCTACATCTGGGATAGCCCACAGAACTTCATCCAATTTAGTCCTCTGAATTTTAATGTTCTATGTACCTTTTTCCTCTTAGTATGTCCTTTTTAGAATCACAACCATATTCCTCCCATAGTTACATTTTCTCAGGCCAAGCAATTCTGCTCTCTCTTTTTTCATTTGATCTGCATTCCTAGGGTTATCATATTTTGTACCAATTAGCTTATAAAGTTACTTTTCTAAGCAGACACAATTTTCTACCTAAGGACAATTCTGAAGGCAGCTGATAATAAAAAATAACATTTTTAACCCCTATGCTTATAAATGTATGGTTTTTAGTTTCATTTATTCATTATGAATTCCATGCAGTGAGATAGAATCATTATTTTAATTTGCTTTTCACTGTATCAAGCAAAATCCATAATGGTGCTTAATAAATGTTGATAAATGAATGAGTGATTTTGTGGGTATATGTGGGTTGGAGCTGTATGTAACCCAGAAATACAGATTCTCAAATTTAATCCATTCCTGTGTAGGTAAACTCATTGTAAGTAGAATCTTTTGAAGAAGCTACTTCAGTTAAGGTGTGACTCACCTCATTAGAGATGGGATTTATTCCTAATACTGGAGTCCTTCAAACCAGAATGAGTAAAAAGAAAGAGAGAGAACCCCACGGAAGCAAGAAGCTGAAAGCAACAAAAGCTGGAAGAAAAGGGAGAGACCAACCAGCAAATGCCAACCTGTCCTTACTATGTGCAGAGGAATCAAGAGTTTCTGGCAGCTGGTCTTTGGGAAGAAAGTATCACCTTGATGATGCCTTGATTTGGATATATTCTCAGGCTCAAAACTGTAAGCTAGTAAATTCCCATTGTTTAAGCCAAAATGTTTTATGATATTTGCTTGGAGCAGTCTAGGAAACTGAAAGAGGATGTTTAGATTTTTTTTTTTTACTAATCTCCTGGATATCATGTGCTCTTTGTTATATAAAGCAAATTAATGGTAACAAATTAAGTATACATGGCCTATGAAAAATGCTATGGATAATTCACAGAGAAGTAGGTTTCAAGAAAAACCACTATCTTATAGTGAGTGACAAATACAGCATTGTTCAATGATTCATTACTCAGGAGTTTAAAAATGTGACATCATAATTAAATGGAAAAATGGTATCATTGACATATGTACTTGCTAAATGCAACTGAAAAACTACCTAGATAGTCAAGCCTATTAACTGAAATCCATTTTTATTTAAAATGTAGTGTGATAGGTTAAAACAATAACAACAAAACATATGTTAACCTAAAACTGAGAAAACCCGGATTTTGTTTCTGATTAAAAGATTTAATAAATGAGTATAGGCCAGAAGTTTCTATTTTGCTCTGAAACTTCTATATTAAAAATCACACGATTAGAATAATAAACTAAATGAAACAGAAATTATGATTCATGGAGATTTTACAGAGAATGCATGTGATGTGGCTTGTGACTGAAATACAGTACTGAAGACATCAAATAGTTCCCAAGAGATACATTTGTTATAAGGATAAAGGGAGGAGCTGGTTTGTGTGTGTGTGTGTGTGTACGTGTGTGTTTATGAAGACATTGTGTAATACTATGAAAATTGACATGTTTAAATGAACAAGCATTCAGGGTACATGAGGACAGAGGAGGCAGAAATAGGAATGGCACTACAGCAGAAGAATAAAATAGAGCTCTCAACCAGCTGGAGCAAGAGGCTCATAATTCCCAAAACAGAGCACTCAACTACTGTGGAAGCAAAGGTAATTGTTGCAGTGTTTCAAATTGTTATATCTCACCCATACGATTTATTTTAATAAAACCAAGAAATTTAAGAACTGGTTAATTGTCCTTTTGAAATTTTCATTTATTGTTAAATAAATGATATAATGATGGGATTGCTATTTTAGGTTTCATAAAATAGCAAAATTTCAGTTAGAATGAAACAATAACATAGATTATTATTTCTAACACTAAATAATTGACCTCAGTCACAGAAATAAGCCATTGGGGGTTCATTTTCTATATCTTAAAATGAAAGGGTCAGATTACACTATTTTTTTAAAGAGGTACCTGGGATAGAACCCAGGACCTCATACATGGGAAGCAGGTGCTTAACCACTGAGTTACTTCTGCTTCAGATTACTCTATTTTTGATGTGCCTTTTACCTCCCATATAACTCTTAGGAATTTATTTTTAATATCTATATACATATTTCTATGCATTTTCTCCATTATTAAAACTTTGAGAAGTAATGGTACTTGGCATTAATTCACCTGGTAAATCAAAATTTAAAATAACACACTATTGATTTATTCGTGATTTATATAAATAAAAGTATCTATATACAAGAAGTATTTTAAATGGAAATTTTATACACAATTGCATCTTGTTTTAATTTTATTTTTCTACTGACTTGATATAACTCATTTCTTCAGGTGTCATCTAAAATATTTTACATACTTATGAATTTTATTTTGAAGAAACATTCCAATGAATATTCAAGACAAGTTTTTGTTACCATGCTATGTTTTTTCCATTGTCAAATGTTTGAAGACATTTCTCATGTAAAAATTTATATGCGGGTCTTTGAATGACATAATGAACAATGTCCTCAGCAACAGTTGTAAAATAGGTTCTGAAATGGTTCCCATAGGGCTGTTTCATGTACAACCCTTAATAAAAGGAGAGCATATAACATTATAACACAATTCGATTAAGATAATTCTGTAGGTGAAGAAAATACCATTTGTTGAATGGCCATTATGTACCAGGCATTTATGACCTCAATTATTTCAGTATCATTAAGAAATGGATAAAGCATCCCAAGAGAGAAATGTAGAAAATGCCCAAGGTCACACATATAACATTGGCCAAGCTGGAATTTGAATCCAGCTCTATGTGACTCCAAAGACTGTCTGCTTTCCAGCCAGTCACAGTACTTCTATTGCCCTGGCCTAAGTTAATATTCTTCAGACATCTTGCTTGGTTAAAGATTGGACATGGAATACCTGGAGGAGAATCCATCAGAGCTTATTGAAATGCAGATTACTGAAACTCACTACCAGAGGTTTTGATTCAGTAAGGCTGGAGGAAGACCTTGAATTTCCATTTTTAACAAGTTTCAGGGGGAATGATGCTCATGCTATTCTGAGGACTATACTTTAAGAGCTGGTGGTCTAAGCTAATGAGCTCCTGTGAATATCTGGTGGTTCCACAGAAAGGACTTTAGAATGCCTGAAGGAGTGGATAATATATTATGGAAATAGAAAAATCAAATCAATAAAAATAATATAAGCAAGAAAATGTTAGTTATTATTGAGTGCTTGCTGCCTGAAAGGTATTTGGCTGAGTGTTTTACATGGAAGATGAAGTCTCCAGGGTGAGAATTGACTGTTACAGCTTGAGGATAAGTCTTGGGATCTGTGAGTTCTGTTTTTGAATAGTTCCTTTGCATGAGGAAATTGGGCAATACTTAAAGGCAGAACCAAAAGCACAGGCATTTCCCATTGCCTCATTATCTAGGTGACTTGGATGCAATTATTCAGGATTGTCTTCTAGTCCACCATTACTTTTTTCTTCATAGATAAGGGAGTGGAATAAGTTTTAAAATAGCTATTCTTTCTAAAATATATTCTTATTTTTCTCTGACATGTCTGCTTCGCTCTCCTCTATCTCATCTATTATTCTCAAAACTGTTTTCAGCACACACTTCTCTTGTCTTCCTAAACCTTAAATTAGTAGTGCTCTTCAAAGTTTTATGTTCAGCCTCTTTCTGTTTTCTCTATAAACCTCTCACCAAATCTATCAGCTGTAAAATATAACCCTTCCATGACTGTTCATGTATTTATGCTTTAGTACTTTCTGATTAATGTTCCTGGATGTCCTTTACCCTTCTTTCCAACCAGTATATTGCTCTTTAGCTCAATTGTCACTCCTTTTACAATATCTCTCCAAACTTCTTTAAGATTATCCCTCTGCAATTCCAAAACATTTGCATATATTTTAAATATCGTCTGCACTGATATATATTACGCTTATTTATTAATGTTTCTGTATCTTTCAAATGACTCTAAAGGGCAGTTCTCAATATTAATCTTTGTGCCCTTTCCTCCAGATCCTCAGAGACTGTCTGCTCCACTTGAGTAATGTAATGAATAAATAGGTGATTTGTCAGCAAATTACAAAGAATATATAACTGATTCCTCAGTAGATCATGAGTAGAGCCTTTATAGGAATAATAAGCATATTGGAGGTGGTCACTTATTTCACTATCCTATGGAACTTAATGCTAGACTGACTGCGGTATAGAATATTCCCTATTACTCTAAACCTTCTCAGACTAGTTTGTTTTCTCTATATTGCCAAATTCATTCTATAGAGGTAAAGGCCCTGAGAATAACTCAATTTGGGATAAATGGGCATATTTCAAGCATTTATTGTCAATTATTTTGAAAATATGAAAAATATTTTAGAGAGTAGATACAGTCAAAGATGGGGCAAAGGGAGAGTTAGGAAAATTATTCATGGAAAACACAACATGTTTAATGTAGGGGCACTTTCGTGAATATCCCATAAGTGTACTCTCAAACATAACATGACTTAGAATTGGGGGATTTGGCAATTGTAGCAGCATCCCAGACATGATAATTAAGGATATGGAATCAGACATTCTGGACCAAATTTAAGAATATAGACTCTTTGGTAGAGGAACAAAAACATTGTGATCAAATGCAAGTTGTGTTCACAAGGGATTCTCCCCCTACCCAGTGCTAAAATTTGTCCCAGAGGTTGAGTGAGATAAATCTCTTGAGCAATAGCAAGAGCAGAAAAATGTCAAGGAGTAGCAGACATGTTTTGGCATCCTTTCATTAGCAATTATGTGTGCAGCAAATGGCTTTAAGCTAGAAGGTTCCATAACTTCTTATTCATTTCTATAGCTTAGTACTCAATGCATGAAGATCCTTAGTACATACTATCTGAAAGAATAAATAAGCAAATAAATAAAATAATAAAAATACTTGACTTCTCATCCAAATAATTTTAACCTCAGTTTTCTTAAAGTTCCAGTGTCCCACTCCCAATCCGGGTTTTGTTGGTTTGTTTTCAATTTTACCCTTTCATTCTGGCAGCAATGTCTTAGGAAATGGTTATACTATTTTCTGGTGAATGACAGGTTTAGGATGACTTTGACAGTTATCTCTTAGCTATTGTTTTGCCTCAATCAGCCCTAATATAAAATAGAGAGAGTATGGAACATTATCAGTTTTATGTAATAACCTGGTTGTTTCACACTCCCAAAATAGGTATAGTTCAATGTTTGCTTTCCTTTTAGATTGGTGTTATAGTCATTTTCAGTGTTACCTATTTGTTGCATATGTTCAGTGTCCTGAAACATGTCCCAACAAAAGATAGTCATTTTAAAAAATCTAACTTTAGACTTTTTTCATGGTAAAGATTGCAAATAGTATTAAGTACAGAATCTTGCAGAGGCATTATTTCAATTCATATCAATATCTGATTCTATCTCCATTCCTCTTGAAAACAACCCAATATCAGTGTTCTAAAGTGGTAATTTATTGTAAAATTTTTGATCATTTTAAAGAACCATTTCATCTCTACAGGTTCTGAAATTAGTATATGACTTATACACAATTGCAGTAGAAATAGCTAATTTTGCAAAAGTATTTTGACAACAGCTTCAAAAATAAGTATTTAAAAGGGACAAATACCTTTCTGGGTTAATTGATTAGTCAATCAGTGAAAAATAATCAAGATATTATGGAGATACATGCATAAAATGGAATGTATCAACTTTGCCCCCAAGAACTTATTTGTGGCATATATTAATCATTTATACATTAAACATTTAACTGCAGCTATCAAATAATTAGCTAAACTATTAAAGTATTTTAGGAGAATATCAA
This sequence comes from Chaetophractus vellerosus, assembly GCA_004027955.1. NCBI lineage: Eukaryota > Metazoa > Chordata > Mammalia > Cingulata > Chlamyphoridae > Chaetophractus > Chaetophractus vellerosus. Next base: position 16,490 of record PVKH010004160.1, read on the forward strand.
TTCTTTACACTTAATAAATACACAGTGAGTTCCAAGTACTGTACTAGTCTCCAGGAATGCAAATGCAGTCAAGATCCAAATTCCTGCTTTCAAAGATCTTAAATTTAGGAAACATACACATAGATCATTTGTAATATAATATTGCAAACCAATTAAAGGATATTTATATATTCCTAAGCTAGCAGTTAGCAGGAACTCAAGATTTTCTGGGGTAGGATAGGTTGGCAAGGAAAATATCAGAATAGATTTCATGGAAAAAACTGACTCAAAGTGGAATGTTGAATAAGGAATGAGAGCTATCCAGATAAAGGTCATACTAATGTGTGCATTTTTTTTTTAATTTCCATTTTTACTGCCACCATCCTAGCTCATACCATCTTGTGCCTGGACTACTGTAAACCTTGTTGGACTCTTGCCTCCCTACAAACCATTGTCACTATAGCAGACAAAAGCATATTGCTGAAATATAAATAAGACTATGCCATTACCCTAAATATTTTCCAATAGCTTCCAGGAGCTTAAAATAAGTTCCAAATGCCTTATAGCCTACAAAACAGACTAAAATAGCATGCAAAATCAAATCTGGTCTCTACATACTACTCATTCCTTACTCACTATACTTAAGCAGTCAAATTTTCTTTCTCATTATAAACAGGCAAAATTTGTTCCCTCATGAGGATATCAAGATTATTTCTTCTTAAGAATCAATAATTCCCTTGTAGCTAACTTTTAGAGGTTTTACAACACGGTCCCAAATTTTTCACATTCCTCTTCTGGAGATGTCTATGTCTTGACCCTTTGAATGAGGGCATTTGATTCAACCAATAGAATATGGTGGCAGTGCAGAAGCAAGTCATCCCACTATACCTTGTCTGGATGTCCCACCCACAGAAATCATTTACATAAAAAAGTGCTTGTTTTAAACTTCTACATTTTGGGATGATTTGTTGTGTAACAACAAGAACTAATAAATGACTCATCAAACAACTCTCATCTCAAGTAATACCTCCTCAGAAAAGACTTTCTGACAAGTTTATTTAAAATTCACCCTATCACCAAATTCATGAACTGTAATATTCATAGCCATATTAGTTATTATAGCCCAAACCTTTAAATAACCCAAATATGTATCAACAGTTATATGAATAAATAAATGTTCATACATTCATAAAGTGGACTGTCATGGCATAATTAGAGTGAAAAATCTTTGTCTACATGTAAAAACATGAATGAATCACTAAAAAATCATTGAACAAAAATAATCGTGCATAAAAGAGTTCTGTATGATTCATTTTATATCATGTGCACAAACAGATGGCATACATCCTTGGGTAGGTATTCATTGAAAAATGGCAGGAGGTGAGTATTTTGGGTACCGGAAATGTTGTGATATGAATTCTGGCTGCAATCTCTATACTGTATGCATAGTATACTTTTATAACAAGTTTAAAGTATTGGCCTTCAGTTCCTTCCCTCTTTTTTTACTACAACTTTTGTTTTTTTCTTAGACTTTATAGCACTTAGGAATTATCTTTTATTATCAATATAATTATTTATGAGTTTGGCATTTGTCAAACTACTAGAATATATTGAGAGCAAGACCTCGTCTGTCCTGTTTGCATTATAGGTGTTTTGTCAGTTGAATTGAATTAGTATCAGACTGTATAATATTAACATTAGATAATCATTTTTAAATTATATTTTAAGAGTCCATTATATTTTTCTGATATCAACTCAGAAACATTTAAAAGAAAGAGCTGTTTGAAGTGAATCATGGCAGATTCTACATTTAAATCTCAGCATATTTGGTTTTCAAAATCAGAAAAGCATATAACTAGCAACTACTGTGAAACTACTGTGTCATCTCCTAATTAAAGTTAAATTATTATTTTATGCCAAGATTCCAAGTTCTAAGAGGGATATGATAAACTGCTGGAGCATCTTCAGAGGAATGTAACTGGAAAATTAAAATAATTCAAAAATGTTAAAAGACTGACAGTTGCCAACTTTCACCTAATACTTCTCTCTCCTATTTTATGCCTCTATAAATCTTACTTTATTTTTAAAGTATGGCTGAGTTTTTAGTTTCTTCTGAAACCCATATTGAGTTACTAATTTAACCATTCATTAAGGACCAAATCCTCATCAGACTCTAGGTACCTGAACTTTGATCTCTGTCTCCTCACCTAAAGAAGCATCTCAGGGAGAATGCCAGACACTTCTTGGTTTTCTTCTCTCTGTGCCATATTCTGAAAACTGCCTCAAGCAGTAAGCACAAGCAAAAATAAAACTCATTCTGTTTATCTCCCTTTGCTCAGGAATCAAAATACTGTGCTGCCTTTCCAATATCTGAAAACAGTATTCTCATTGTTTATAATGGAAGAACAAGTCTATTACCCATTATTCCATCATGGATACATGTAGAATCATAACTATAGTTTTCGGCTAATATATTTTTATATTTACCTAGTATCTTTTGCCATCCTTAGAATGTAATCTCTGGGAGACCAGGGCAGTTACCTCTTTTTAAAAACAAGAAACAAAACTAAACAAAACACTGCTTACCCTGAACCTACCACACAACCTAGTATGTAATATGTCCAAAGTAAATATATGCCATATGACTGACTTAGGTACTAAAATATATACATGGAAGTGTTCCAGGAAAATGGCATCACAGTAGATATGCTGAGATTTAATTGTAGAATCTGCCATTGTAGAATCTTCCACAAAAACAATGGAGAAAGGGCCAAAAGATATCAAGGGACTGCTTTGGGGGCCAGCAGACCAGGATAGTGGTACACAACACTCAGAAGGGTGAGGGACAGAGTGTCGAAGAACACAACAAATGAACAAATGTGAGTTGCCAAACCCCTGTGGCAGCTGGGAAGGGCTCCCATTCCCCAGCCCCAAGACCTTAAGCTGGGGATAAAACACCTGCTCACTGCAGCTGACTGAGAAGGGAACAAATAACTTCCTCCCTGTATCAGTTTGGCAGTTTGATGTAGTTATGAATTCCCAAAATAGATATTGGATTATGCTTGTAAACTGGTCTGCTAAATCTGGACATGACTAAGTTTTGATTAGGGCGCTGACTGGGCCATGTCAGTAAGGCATTGAGCCCCATCCCTTGGTGGGTGGAGTCTCAAAGATAAAAGACATTGCAAAGGACAGAGTTGGAGCAGTTTTGATGTTGGAGTATTGATGCTGAGTGTTAATGCTGGAGCCCAGGGGAATACACACACAGACGACCTTGGTGGTGAGGAAGGAGAGAAGGCTCCAGGAAAAGAAATGAGACATTTGCCTGATGATTCAAAGCTGGCCTTGTGGAGAGAGGCAAAGCCTATAGAGCCTCATAGTCTACAGCCGACCTTGTGGTAGAAACAGAGCAGCTAAGCCCAGAGAGAAACGCAGCCCCAGGAAGAGAACCCAAGAAGCCTAAACCCTGGCAAACATTGGTAGCTGCCCTGCTCCGACATGTGTTAATGGACTTTGGTGAAGGAAGAAATTTATGCTTTGTGGCCTGGTAACTGTAAGCTTCTATCCCAAATAAATACCCTTTATAAAAAACAACCAATTTCTGGTATTTTGCATCAGCCCCCCTGTGGCTGACTAATACACTCACTGACAACTGTTACAAGGGAAAAAGGAGGGGAAGTTGGGGGGCTTCTCCTCAGTGAATTTGACCAGCAGATCCTGTTTTGAATCTTGGCTCTGACAAGACCAGAAACACAGGAAAGCAGAGATTGAAAGAAACACCTCCATGGAAAGGTTTGCTGACAAGCGCCATCTACTGGCTGGACTGGAAACTGCACAGAGAAAAACTGCGTTTAGAGCTCGCTTAAGTCTCCTGGGAGAACATCTGTGCCCCAGTAGTGACTCCCTAGCCCAATTTTGATAACTTAAGCTGGGCATTTTTATAGCCTTAGAATAAGTTGAACCAAATATCAAAGAAGAGCTTTGGGGAAAAAAAACACAAAAAACAAGAGGCAAGAGAGATATATTGGCCATCAGAGTAAATTCACCAACATATTCAGATACCTAGACATCAGCAAAAAATTACAAGCCATACTAGGAAACAGGAAGAGCTGGCCCAGACAAAAAAACAAACCAAATATCCGGAAAAGATATACAATTTAAGACAATTTATCAGTGATAATCAGATAAATCTCTTAAATTAGTTCAAAGAATTGAAAGAAAAAAAATGACTAAAGAGATAAAGGATATTAAGAAGTCACTGAGTGGGCATAAAGAACAATTTGAAAGCCTGCAAAGAAAAGTAACTGACCTTACGGGAATGAAAGAAATGATGGAAGTGATTAATAATACATTGAAGGCACATAAGAGCAGATTTGAATTGCTCGATGACAGAATTAATGATTCAAAGACAGAAGAATAGAAAGGGAATAGAATGGAAAGGGAACAGGGTCTCAGAGAATTAAATAACAATGCAAAGTACACAAACATATGTATCATAAGTGTCCCAAAGGAGAAAAGGAATGGAAAAGGGGCAGAAAGAATATTTGAGGAAATAATAACCAAAAACTTCCCAATCCATATGAAAGACATAAATATTACTATCCAAGAAGGACAATGCACCCCAAACAGAATAAATCCAAATAGACCTATGCCAAGAAACTTACTACTATTCAGAATGAAAAATATCAGAGCTAAACATACGATTTTGAAAGTAGCAAGAAAAAAGCAAAGCATTATATACAGGGAAACCTCAATAAGGTTAAATGCCAACCTCTCATCAGAAACCATGGAGGCGAGAAGAAAGATATATGATATATTTAAGGTGCTGAAAAGAAAAACTGCCACCCAATAATTCTGTGTCTGTCAAAACTGTCCTTCATATATGCAGGTGAGTTCAAAGTCTTCACAGATAAACAAATCTGATAGAGTATGTTATCAAATGACTGGAATTACGAGCGATACTAAAGGGAGTGCTGCATGCTGAAAGGAAAAAACAGGGGTGAGAGACTTGGAGAAGAACATAGAAATGAAGATTATTAGAAAGGGTAAATTAAAGAGTAAAGACAGACAATAGTAACATATGATGATAGAAAGCCATAGGACAAAATGGATGAAGTAAGTAAAGCCTTTATAGTAATAACATTGACTATTAATGGATTGAACTCCCCAATCAAAAGACACAGACTGATAGAATTAATAAAAATATATGAGCCATCTATATGCTGTCTACAAGAAACTCACCTCAGATGAAGGATACAACCAGGCTAAAAGTGAAAGTTTGGAAAAAGATATTCCACACAAATAGTAACAAAAAATAGCTGGAGTAGTGATACTAATATCAGACAAAATAGATTTTAAAGGCAAAATTGTTATAAGGGATGAAGAAGGCCATTATCTACTAATAAAAGGGGTAATTCAAGAAGAAGAAATAATTATACTAAATATTTATGTACCTAACCTGGGTGCCCCAAGGTGAATGGGGCACACAATGGCAAAACTGAAGGAGAAAAGATGTCTCTACATTAATAGTTAGAGACTTCAATAAATCACTCTCAGTGTTTGGATAGAACATCTGGACAGAGGACAAAGAAATAGACAGCTTGAATAATAAAATAGACCAAATAGACATTTATACCCCCAAACAACAGGATATACATTCTTTTCAAGTGCTCATAGATCATTCTCCAGGATAGACAATATTCTTCATCACAAGAAAAGATTCAATAAATTTAAAAAGATTGAAATTATACAAAATACTTGCTGATCATAATGGAATGAAGCTACAAATCAATAATGGATGGAAAAAGAGAAAATTCATAAATATATGGAGATTAAACAACACACCCTTAAATAATTAGTGGGTCAAAGAAGAAATTGCAAGAGAATTCTGTAAAAATCTTGACATGAATGAAAATGGGAACACAACATGTCAAAACTTGTGGGACACCACATAGTCCGTGTGCTGACAGGGAAATTTATAGCCCTCAATGCTTACATTTAAAAAAACAGCTAAAATTGAATATCTAACTGCACACCTGGAGGAACTAGTAAAAGAACAGCAAACTAATCCCAAGCAAGCCAAAGAAAAGAAATAGTAAAGGTCAGAGCAGATACAAATGAAATTGATTTTTTAAAAAACAAAAATGATAATGAGCAAAAACAAAAGTTGGCTTTTTGAGAAGATCAACAAATTTGACAAACCCTTATCTAGACTGACAAAGAAAAAAAGAGAGGAGGTACAAATAAATAAAATCAGAAATAAGCTGAGGGACATTACCACTGACACTGCAGAAAAAGGAAAGATCATAAAAGGATCCTCTGAACAAGTGTTTGCCTTAAAACTAGCCAATGTAGACAAGATGGACAAATTTCTAGAAACATATGAACAACCTACACTGACCTTAGAAAAAATAGAAGACCTCAACAAACCATTCATAAGTGAAAAGATTGAAATACTTATCAAAAATCTCCCAAATGAAAAGTCTGGGACCAGATGGCTTCACAGATGAATTCTACTAATCATTCAAAGATGAACTAACAGCAATTTAGCTTAAGCTCTTTGAAAAAAATGAACAGGAAAAAATGCTATCACCCTAATATCAAAACCGAATAAAGATAATACAAAACAAAGAAAATTACAGACCAATATTTCTAATGGATATAAAAATGCAAAAATCCTCAACAAACTACTTGCACACTGAATCCAAAAGCACATTATAATAATTATAGGGAAGCAGATGTGACACAATCGATTGGGCTCCCATCTACCATATGGGAGGCTCCGGGTTCGATTCCCAGGGCCTCCTGGTTAAGGCAAGCTGGCCCGCACCTCACAGAGAGCTGAAGGCTGCACCACAGAGAGCTGACACAGCAATATGACACAACAAAGGGAGATGCAGATGTCCCACAAAGGTGCTGGGATTGGTTCCTGATGCCTCCTAAAGAGAAAGACCAGAAGAAAAAGACAAGCAGACATGGAAAGAAGACACAGTGAATGGACACAGAGAGCAGACAGCTAGTGCAAACAACAAAGGGGGGGTGGGGACAGGTAAAAAAAAAATTATACACCACTATCAAGTGGGTTTAATCCCAGTGTCATAAGAGTGTTTCAAAACAAGAAAATCAATTAGTATAATAAACCACTGTATTAGTCAGCCAAAGGGTGCTGATGCAAAATACCAGAAATCTGTTGGCTTTCATTAGGGTATTTATTTGGAGTAGAAGCTTACAGTTACCAGGCAATAAAGCATAAGTTACTTCCCTCACCAAAGTCTATTACCATGTGTTGGGGCAAGATGGCTGTTGACTTCTGCCAAGAATTCAGTCTTCTTG
>PVKH010004161.1:0-23791 GCA_004027955.1 Chaetophractus vellerosus
ACTAGGGTTTGTAAATTTTATTGATCTTCTCAAAGAACCAGTTTTAGGTTTTGTTGATTTTCTCTATGGTGTTTTTGTTCTCAATTTTGTTTATTTCTGCTCTAATCTTTATTATTTATTTATTTCTACTTGCTTTGGGAATGGTTTACTGTTCTTTTTCTAGTTTCTCCAGTTGTTCAGTTAGATCTTTGATTTTAGCTTTCTTTTTCAATATAGGCATTTAGGGCTATAAATTTCCTTCCCAGCACTGCCTTTGCTGTATCTTATAAGTTTTGCTAAGTTGTGTTCTTGTTTTCATTCGTCTCAATATATTTACTAATTTCACTTACAATTTCTTCTTTGACCCACTGATTATTTAGGCATGTGTTCACATTTGTGACTCCACCTCTTTTCCTTCTATTATTGATTTCCAGTTTCTTTCCATTATGATCTGGGAAAGTGCTTTGTATAATTTCAATCTTTTTATATTTATTGAGACCTGCCTTGTGACCTAACATGTGGTCTATGCCAGAGAAAGATCCATGAGCACTTGAGGAGAATGTATAACCTGCTGAGTTTGGATACAGCATTCTGTATATGTCTGTTAGGTTTAGCTCATTTATCAGATTGTTCAGGTTCTCTGTTATCTTGTTAATCTTCTGTCTAGTTGTTTTAGTAAATTCTCTCTCTGCCCTTTTTCCTTTCTCTTCTCCTTCTGGAACTCCTATGACATGAATGTTGTTGTGTTTCATGTTATCATTCAACTCTCTGAGCCTCTGCTCAATAATTTCCATTCTTTATCTCTCTGTTCTTTTCTCTCTTCAATTTCAGTTTTTCTGTCTTCTATATCACTTATTCTTTTTCTATCATTTCAAGTCTGCTGTTGTATGCCTCTAATGTGGTTTTGATCTCACCTATCATGTCTTTCATTCCCATAAGCTCTGTTACTTTTCTATTCAGGTTTTCAAATTTTCTTTGTTGATCGCTCAGTGTTTTCTTGTTGTCCTTTTTCTCTTCAGCTATATTGTCTTTCAACTCATTAATTTGATTTTGGAAACTTGTGTGAATTTTGTTGATTAGGTGTCTCAAATCCTGTGTCTCTTCTGGGGATTTGATATATTCCTTTTCTTGGGCCATTTCTTCCATTTTCTTACTATGACTTGTAATTTTTTTTGCTGTCTATGTATCTTACTATGATGGTGAGGTTACTCAGATGCTCAGTTTTTCTCTTGTTCATAGGGCTTTAGTGGCAGGGGCTGTGTGTTACTGCTGTTCTTTATTGGTTCAACTTGTTCTAGGTCTTTTGGATTGTCCCTGTTAGTTGCTCAAATCTGGGCCCTGGACCAGTAATGGGCTGCAGGTCTGCTTCCAAGCACCTTGGGGAGGGAGGCTGGAAGGCTGCAAAAGCCTTTCTTACTTATTTACTTTTAATTTCTTCATGTGCTTTTCCTTGGCCCACCAGCAGATGGCATAGTTTGGCAGCCCTCTCAGTTCAAAGCCTGGTCAGAGTGTGTTCACTGCAACACAAACCAGATTATTGTGGCAGAGGATCCTGCTTGGAGGCTAAGAGCCTCATAATTCAAACTTTCTCAGAGCCAGTTCTCTAACCTTTGCTGGTAGGCCGCTCCCTTTTCCCTGCTAGGAACTAATTCCACTCCTCTCTGCGACCTCAACAACCAGTCCTGGTAAGTAGACAGGGAGATTGAGAGAGTCAGATCTCTTTTGTCCCCTGCTGGCTCCCAAGGCAAACAATGGTGTGGCCCCACCTGGTCACCTGGTCTGGAAGGGCTCATGACACACAGCAGATCAAATTTATGAGTCAAAAGCTGAGCCAGCCTTAGGCTGCATCCCCCTCTCCCCTTTCTTGGTGAGGTGGATCCCTGGGGCCGCCTTTGTCTGTAGCTGTTGGTCCCGAGGCCTGAGAATTTAAAAGTGTCTATAGGGTGGAGGAGGATGCTAGCAGTTGCAGCTGCAGGTTTTAACTACAGTTTTGTCCTCACAATTCTTTTCCTTTACACTTCTCTCTTCTGGGCAGTGTCCAGCCTTCTCCTGGTTTCCTAAACCCTAGGACATTTTCTTCCAAGCTGTTTCTGCCTGTCCTCTAGCTAATTTTCTGGGAGCGAAGAGAGTCCCATGTCTTTCTAGTCCACCATCTTCCCAGAAGTCCATCACTGATTCTTTCTTCTGCCATCTCCAATCTGCTGTTGAAACATTCTAGGAGTTTTCTTTTCTATTATTGTGGTTTTCAGCTCCAGTAATTCTGTTTTGTTCCTTTTTAAAATTTTGATTTCTTTACTGGGATTTTCATATTGCACATTCATTGTTTCCCTGATATAATTTAGTTCTTTCTCTGTGTTTTCCTTTATCTCCATAAGCATATTGAGGACCATTTTTTTGGTACCATTGGTCCAAATTCTGTCCTCTTTGTTGATATTTCTGGATTTTTATCTCATTCATTTGGATGGGTCATTATATCCTGTTTCTTTGTCTTATAATCTGTTGCACAATATACATTTTAATATTTAATCCCTGAGCTGTCTGTTCCTTAAGTTTGTATTCAGCTCGTGATATGACAGAGATTTCCTTGAGTGCCAGGAGCAAACAAAAACAAGCAAACCAAAGCAAAAAGCACCTCTCACAGTCTTTGCAAATTGGCTTTGCTTTGTGTTGTGGTTCCTTTCAGAGTTTAGTCCTCCTATGTAGATTAGCTTGAGATCATAGGGAAGCTCATGGTCCTGTTTGTCTTATCTGAGCCTGTGAGGAGAGGAACCCTGGAGCCTGCTTTTCTTCATAGGGTTGTGCTTGCTACTGCCTTAGAAATTCCCCATTTACTGTTTACAGAAATTAGAATGCCCCTTGTATTTCCGTTGAAATAGACTTTCACCCCATTCTGGGTGCCTTATTATGTGGCTTAATGCAGGTAGTACTTTGCCCAGGCTGCTTCAACGTAATTGTTTATTGTACTGCTTTAACTGTTTGAAAGCTACTTCTTTGCCTTCAGGGCAGATTCTGGGAGGGTGAGCCTGAGATAAGTTTCCTGGTTCAATATCTCAGGCTTCCACTGGATAGATTGGCATTGACATACAGGCACCCCAGAATATGTATTGGGTTTTCCCTCCTCCCTCTTGAAAAAGGCCAGGGATCCATAAGATGAGCACAAGCTGGCTCCTCACAGCACTGTGAGGGGCCAGGAAGGTCTACATTGGTTCTCATATGACTTTTGAAGCCGTGTTTCCTAGATTTGGCACTCACCCAGTTACTACAGCCCTTAACTGTTTTCTGTGTATTTGAGGAAGGGTATTTTCTTTAAGATTTCTCTGCTACTTTTGCCTGAGGTGTGTTGGAACAATGGCAACCCTCAGACCTGGATTTTAGTAATCTGAAGTAGCTTATCTTATGGTGATCTGTGATCAGACTTCATACCCCTGGAGTTTGGAGGACTAGGTTTTTATATCCCACCCCGGTACCAGCATGCTGCATTGGGAGCCCAGGCTGCAGTCCCCACTGCTGTCTACCATGAGGCTGAGGCAATGGGGTGATGGTAATTGATACAGAAAGGGTGAAATTCTCCCATATTTACGGCAATTTACCATCGTTTTCCTCCAGCTCTTCTTTGGATGTTGCACAGTGTTCCACCAGACTCCAGAGTTTCAAAAATAGTTGATTCAGACAGTTATTACCTGTTTAATAGCTGTTTTGGTAGAGGGCCTGGTTCTTGGAGCTTCCTATTCCACCTCTTCCCACAATCCACTCTTCAATTGATTTTTGACTAGGGTGCCAAGTTTACTCAATGGGGGAAGAATATTCTCTTCAACAAAAATGCTGGGAAAACTGGATATGCATTTCTAAAGAATGAAGGTGGACCCCTACCTCATGCCACATAGAAAAATTAACCTAAAGTAATCAAGAATCTAAGCATTAGCACTAAAACCATAAAGCCCTTGGAAGAAAACATAGGGGAAATCCTCCATGATTTTAGATTTGGTAGTGATTTCTTAGATGTGACACCAAGAGCATGAAAAACAAAAGAAAAAATAGATTAAATGGACTTCATCAATATTAAAAATGTTTGCATATCAAAGGACACTATCAAGAAAGTAAAAAGACAACTTACACCATGGGAGAAAATATTTGGAAATCATATATACAATAATGGTTTAATATTTAGAATATACAGGGAATTCTACAATTCAACAACAAAAAGATAATCCAATTTTAAGAATGTGCAAAGAACTTGAATATGTATTTCTCCAAAGAAGATATACAAATGGCCAATAAGCACATGAAAAGATGCTCAATATCATTAGTCATCTGGAAAATGCAAATTGAAATGACAATGAGCTATCACTTCATATCTACTAGGATGGCTATTATTAAAATACAAAAAATATGAAGTATTGGTAGGGATGTGGAGAAATCATACATCTTTGGTGGGAATGTAAAATAGCACAGGCATTGTGGAAAACCATTTTCGCAGTTCCTCAGAAGTCAAAGAATTGCCATATGATCTGGCAATCCCACTTCTATATATCCAAAATAATTAAAAACAGGAATTTAAACAGATGTGTCCATCAATTTTCATAACAGCATTACTCACAACAGCCAAAAGGTAGAGGCAACTCAAATGTCCATTAATAGAGGAATGGATATACCAAATGTGGTATTTACATACAATGGAATATTTTTCAGCTGAAACGGAATTAAGTTCTGATACATGCTACAACTTGGATGAACCTTGAAGACATCATATTGAGCGAAATAAGCCATATAAAAGAATATAAATATTATATGATTCCAATTATATACAAACCTAGAAATGCAAATTCATACAGATAGAAAACAGATCTTAGATTATCAGGGCCTGGGGAAGAGGGGTTCTACAGAGAACCAGAACCAACAGGATATGTGTGTGTGTGTGTATGTGTGAGTGTGTATGTGTGTGTGTATAAAGAGACTTATTAAAAGGAATTCTTTCATGTGACCCTAGGGGCTAGCAAGTTCAAAATTCTGTTGAGCCTACTTGTGGCTAGCACTGATAAAGGTGATGTTGAAGTCTCTAGTCCAAATTCTCCAGGTTAAGTTGGATGACTGGAAAATCCAGCAAGGACCAATGCTGATTTTGAGACAGAATTTTTTCTTCTGACCCCTGAAATCCTCAGTTCTGGCTTTTAAGACATCTAATGAGTGGATGAGACCTCCCACATTGCTAAAATCAATCTTCTTTGTTGAATATAGATGCAATTAACTGATTATAGATGTAATTAACTGATTATAATTGCAAATCCTATCTACCAAATACCTCGTAGTAACAACCAGGCCAGTGCTTGACCAAGCCATTGGACACTATAACCTAGCCAAGTTGACCATGAAGTTAACAATCACAGGGGAGAATAGGGAGTTATTGCTTAATGTGTACTGAGTTTCTGTTTTCACTGATAAAAAGTTTTAGTAGTAGATGGTGGTGATGGCAGCACAATACTGAATTGTACATGTGAAAGAGATTAAAAAGTGACCACATTTGAGTTGTATATATGTTACCACCATAAAAATGTTTTTAAAGTACATAAATATAAAAATTAACTCATTTTTAAAAAAGGAAAAGCTGTGCATTTAGCATTAGACATTGTCAATAATCAAAAGAAGTAAAGAAATGAACTTTGGAAACTTTTCATAGAGGTTCATTATAGAGAATGTGGAGGCTACGGAAAAGAGCACATGTAATCACACCACTCAGAGATACTCTCCATTAACATTTTGGTTTATTTTTTCCTCTTTCTCAATTTTTCACTTTTTCTAAAATGTTTATTCCTTCAAGTGAAATATCCCTAATATTCTGATAACTTATTAAGAGATTACATAATATTTTGAATACTTTTTATAAAATATAACTATCCATAAATATAAATATCAGTTAATCCTCCTCTGATTGGAAACATATGCCTAAAAAATTCTTTATTGAGCTACAGTCATTCAATAGCTGTGGTCCTTGATATCCTGGCATTTTATTCTTTCCCCATCTTCAATAGCATCTCTTAAACACTTCAAACAGAATGACCACTGGCAATAGACAGCCTCCTACTTCTATGAATAGTTTCTGGAAATCATTCTTTTACTGCTTTTTATAACATCCAACTCAAGGTCATTTGAAATGTACAGTGTTCTCAGATGGAAGCCCTTCTGGAGTTTGCAAGAATATTTTTCTCTTGCTAACATAATAAGCAGATATCTCTTACTGTCAACAAATACAATGATTCCCTATTTTGCAGCAAGCAAGTCTGTTTCCTCACAACATAGTATGCCTTCCATTAGCATACTATCTTACAAAGGAAGTAGAAGGACTTGTTTAATTTACTTATTCTTAAATTTTCCACACATTAGATCTAACTTAAAAATTGAAACAACTTTTTCACAGAAAATTGAAAATAGAGCCATCATATGACCCAGCAACCCCACTGGTGGCAATGTAAAATGGTGCAGCCACTGTGGAAGACATTTTGGTGGTTCCTAAGAAAGCTAAGTATACCACTACCATATGACCCAGAAATTCCACTACTATATATATAACCAAAAGAATTGAAAACAAGGACTTGAACAGATATCTGCACACCAGTGTTCAAAGTGGCATTATTCACAAATGACAATAGATGGAAGCAACCCAAATGCCCATCAGTTGATGAATGGATAAATAAAATGTGGTATATACAGACAATGGAATATTATTCTCCCATAAAGAAGAATGAAGTCCTGATATATGCAACAAAAATAGATGAACCTTGAAGACATTATGCTGAATTAAATAAGCCAGACAGGAAAGGACAAATATTGTGTGATCTCACTGATTTGAAATAATTTGAATAAACAAACTTATAGGGTCAGAATCTAGAATGGAGTGATAGAAATGTTTTGGTAATGGATGGTGGTAATGGTAGCACAACATTGTGAATGTAATTAGTAGCAATGAAATATATATCTGAATGTGGTTAAGAGGGGAAATTTTGGATTGTATATATAGTAACAGAATAAAAATTTTTAAAAATCCATGAAACTACACTTTATAAACAGTGAACTCTAAGTTAAACCATGGACTATAGTTAATAATACAATTATAAAAATGTACTTTCATCAATTGTAACAAATGTTCCACACCAATGTAGGGTGCTGCTAATAGGGTGGTACATGGGATTTCTGTATTTTATGCATGATTTTTCTGAAGACCCACAATTACTCTTATAATAAAAAAAAAGGAAGAAGTTCTGATGTATGCTACAACAGAGAAGAACCTTAAGGACATCAAGTTGAGCAAAATAAGCCAGACACAAAAAGGCCAATATTGTATGATCTCACATATATGAAATATTTAGAAGAACCAAACTTCATAGAGACAGGTAATAGTTTATAGGTTACCAGGATCAGGGAGGATGGGTCAGGAAGAAGGAATTATAGCTTAATGGGTGAGTAGTTTCTGTTCAAGGAAATGAAAGGGGTAATAGATGTTGGTGAAGGTAGCACAATATTGTGAATATAATTAAATATAATTAATACTACTGAGTTGTACACTTGAATGTGGCTAAAGTGGGAAATTCTGTGCTTTATATCGGTTACTGTCATAAAAAGTTTAAAAAATTGCATACACTTTGACCAAGCGGACTCAAAACAAAAAATAGAAACAATTCATTTATAAAAACTAGTGTATTTAACAGTATTATGCTTATTAATAGGGCATTTCAATTTAACAACGTTCTTCCTGCCCCTCGCCTAAATAACTAAAAGCATTCTGAAGACATTCATGTTTTTGTCCACTGCCACTTTGGGACACTTGCTTTCCCACATTTCTGTAAAAATCAAGGAATTTTTTCTAGACTCATGTCAGGCAGCTCTACCATTCTCTAGTCGTAAAACTGTGGCCATGCACAGTTCTTCATGTCCCTGATAAGCTCCCTTTGAGGACTTTAGTATCTGGTCAAGTCATCCTCCTCTCCTCAACACCTGCCATAACTCTGAAAGAATTTAATTTGCAAAGGAAACAATCCATCCCATAAATAAAGCTCAGTTTCATGACCATTTTAAATCAAGTTGTTGTTAATTTTATTTTCTCTGAAATATTAAATAAAAAACAACTTTGATACTCTTTTCAACAACCACATGCTCCCCTTTGGTTTTCTCATTTATTTTCATTAAATCCGCCCTTTTAACTGTGACCCTAGTTCTTTGATTGTTCTCTTTAATTTCAATTGTTCAATTTCCTATTGGATTCCCTTTCCTTCCCTACCCTTGCTGACATACTATGGTCAAACCTTGTCAGCTGGTCTTTTCTAATGACTTAAAGTCTTAACAACTTGTATTTCTCTCCTGACTATTCTGGAATGCACGATTCTGCATTCATCATCCATCTACTTTTTGTCTTCTAGGAGGAAGACTCAGGGTGCCTGCTAAAGATTTTTTTAAAAAACCCAACATGTTCAGATTGGAGTTTGTACAAAAGTATGATTTCCAATGTCAGATGAGCCTTTTATGTAGCTGTGGATTTCTTGCACTTGGAAACATCACTTTCCCACTTCCCACCACTTTCTTCAACACAACACCTCTCTTTAACTCTTCAAGTCCCCTCCCCCATCTCTCTTGGCTGATGGTCTTGCCTCCTACTTCCTAGTGAAAAGAAACTAACATGTTCTCTCAGCTTCCTAACTTTCAATTTCATAGGAAGAGGTGTTCTCTTTATTTTTAAAATTACTCCTTCCCAACCACTACTGGTTTCTCCAAAGATTTGGCCATTGATTACTTTCTCTTTTATTCTTTTATAAATGTCTCTTCCTCCACTTGTAAGTATGTCCATGTCCATCTCTTCTGAAGAATTATTAAAGTTTCTAATCTATGTTTTAATACTTATCTATATTTTCCAACCTTTGTATGTACTTCTTTTCTCACCAAAAACACAAAGAAGCGAATGTAATAAATATAATGCATTCTTTCTCTCCTTCATGGAAAACGTCTTGAAAGAAACTTTCATTCTATACAGTGTGGCCATCATGTCTCTGCCACACTGTGCCATCCCTTTGCACAAAAAAAGTCACCTAAAATTTTCCAATCAATACAATAGCACCTCTTACTGCTTATTCTTACTTGCCCTCCCCATGTCATGAGTCATTGTTTACTCTCCCAGGTTCTCTCCTCTTTTTTCTCTACATGGTCTCTCTGGCTGAACACATTCATATCCACGGCTTCCAGTGATAATAATCACACTAATGTTATCCATGTTTCAAATCTCTCTTGAGCCCGCAAACCTGATTCTTGCCTTTCCATTGAGTATTTCCTCCAGGGCATGTCACACAGGCATCTTAAATTCAATAAATCCAGGATGGAACCAATTATCTTCCCTGTCAAAACTTTTCCTTCTTTGTTTTCCACATTGATGACTGGTAATGTCATTCTCCCATCTTACAAGCTAGAAGAGCCATTCTAGTTTACTTGTTCCCATATAGGTATCATATGTTCCATACATTTTCCTCTTAAATAGTCTGATCTTAGTATAGATTAGTTGTTTTCTAACTCTCTTTGGTGGTATGTGGCTACCCTGAGAATTTGGAAGCTACAGAAAAGAACAGTTGTAATCCCACCATTCAGAGATCCTCTTTATTGACATTTTGGTTTATTATTTTCTGTTTTTCAATTTTTACTGTTTCTAAAATGTTTATTCCTTGAAATGAAATATCCCAAATATTTTGATAATTTATCAAGAGATTATATACTATTTTGAACAATTTTTCATAAAACCTAACTATTCATAAAAATAAACATCAATTAGTCCTTCTCTGATTGGAAACATATGCCTAAAAACTGGTTGAAGTCACCAGCAGCTCCAAAAGACAGGACACGTCATGGCCACATCTCTGTTATGTAGCCCCACCCCAAGCATGGGTGCTTGATTCAAGCTGGGCCAATGCAGAGTGACATGCATTCGTGGCATCACTCTAGGAGAACTGACCACACTCCTGTCACTCCCGGCTTCTGTTTCACAGTCTTAGTTGTTTAATAATTTCTTCAATGAAGTGAGATAACGCAACACTTAGCAATAATTTTTTTTTTTTTTGGCCCATTTGTTTCTGTTTTTGAAACCAAAACCTCCTCAGGCCCTGCCCTGAGGTTCCTAACCACTCTCCACACCGCCGTTAGTGTTACCTTTCTGAAATACAAGTTTGGTCTTGTTCTCCTATTGAATTATTTCAAAGGTACTCCATCGCCTGGTATATAAAACCCAAATTTCACAGCTAAGCATGAAAGAACTTTCAAATTCTGGGTATGACCCAGTACCTCGCCATGCATATTAGGAATCACTTGGAATTCAGGGAATCTTTTATCTTCTTCCTGCTGCTGAGGCTGGCCCATGCTTCCTTCTCTGTTTTGTGTGCTTTGCCTCTTCTCTCTGTGGTGAATAGCCTCACCTACCCTTGGGCACAATCAGCACCTCCTTCCTCTGCTCCTATGGCAAGTTGTATTTACTTCTATAAGTGCTGTGTAAATGCTGGTTTACATGCCTATTGTCCTACTAAACTGAGATGTCCTTGATGGCAGAGACTATCAGGGCAGGTCTAGCCAAAGCAGGTCATGTGCCACCATCAACATCACGGCAGGGGGGATGACAAAACATAGGAGACCCTTAGGAGTGTTGAGGAATCATGGTGGCCTCCTAACACCTCTCAAGCATTTTCCTGGATGCAACACACCCTGACAGGAGAGTGTGCCGTGACACTATAACCTGAAGTACAACAAAAGGAAGGTATTACAACACTGGGGCTCTTCTTAGAAACCGAAAGCGATGTTTCCCTCATTTGGAGCTACAGGGTTGACAACACAGATGGGAAGATAATCTCTGTCCATCTCAGCCTGGAAGTGGCAAAACAGCAAGAGCCTGTGGCACAATGTGGAGGACATGATGTAGCAGGGATGGCAGCTTGGGGACAAATGAGAGAAACACTGAGGTTAGATGAATAAAATGGAAATGGCCTTTGGAGCTGCGTCCCACTGACTTAGCTCCTCGGTCATAAAGATGATGTTACTGTTACTGGCACGCATGGCTGCCTTGTTTGTAGCCATTCCTGAAATGGCTAAATATAAGACCCCAACATCTAACAGATGATTTAAAAATAAAGGCAACAGCTGTTTGGACTCAGGACCACTGGTCTTTAAGAGTTGTGAGAGATTGATCAAGGACGTTGAATGGATGAGTTGAGGGAGTCAGTTTGAGTGCCTGTGAGTATGAGTTTGTGACTAAGAAGCCAAGGACTAAAATGTTGGAGAGGTTAATTAAAATGTAAATTTGGCAAGCTGTGAAATTTTGGACAGCCTTAAAACTTTTAAAATGTTGCCACATTTAATATGCCCTAGGTTTCTACTTGTTTCTTTAATTACCATCTGTTAAGTGAACAGTGATGATGGAATAAAATGAAGTTTTACCAAAGCTTTTGGCATTAAATCTGCTTTAAAAACTCACTCATCTGTGAGAGAGTATTTTTTCCCTTTTGGCTAATGCTTGTCTGTCCAGGTCAACTGTTCTTGTTCTTGGCTTACGCCAATATTCTCAGCTTTATTAAGGTCACTTTAACCACCATTTAAATGTTTCCCTGTGATGTTGCAAATGAAAACCCCAAGTTACTCTTAGCTTGTAAAAATCATGTGCTATATTTGATAATGAAAAAGAAAAAAGTGCTTATAATAGCCCAGTATAGTTGTGCTCCTATAATTTAGCCTCTTAGTATCTACAAACTTTGAACTGGGTTTTGACAGGACACACAGTGACCTCTATGGGTATTTTATAGTGGCTTGATGGCTATGTGATTTGACATTACATTCTCTACTATTACATTTATTAAAAAATAAATATAAAATGAGGCATATAATATAAAAATGATTTATAAATTGTGGCTGAAAGGAGTAGTCTAGGAAGGATAATATTAATTGAAAGACAGCCAGAAGGTAATCTAGGGACTGTATAATATAATGGTTTCAGTGGTAGATGAGGTTGTGGCTCATAATACAAATTCAAAAATGTTCCTTTATTACAGGATATTAAGAATAATGTGATACATGAGAAAAACACAACTAATGTAACTTATAGACTATTGTTAACAGCTATATTATAATATTTTTGTAGCAAAGGCCACTATATCAATGCTAACGGTAAAAAAACAAATATGGGGTTTAGTTTTATGAGATGTGAATATGATCAAGCATTGTTTTCTTCATTTTCTTTATTAACAAGCAGAACTTGATCATGTCATTTAACTAATCTGTACTCAATTATTCATCTTTGGGAACACTGGAGAAACAATTGGGTTTGAATTTATGATTAAATGAGATAAATGTGCCTGGACAGGATTTTTTTAAGTAATGCTTCCATAATTTGTTAAGCTGCCTTTTGCCTGTTATATTTTTTGAAGTTGAAATCAAGGTTGGTTTTTTTAAATAAAGGTTTTTTTTTTTTTAAATGAGGCAATTATAATGCTTACCACCATTCTACTATCTAAAAGGTAAAAGTAGGTTTCTGATTACTTATTTTTCCAAAACCTGGGTTGTAAATATAGAAGCATGGGCATATTTTGCTATAGCAAATTTTCTGGAGCAAAATTCCCACTTGTCCTTTGCTTACTGAAAACCTGCACCTGGCAGAAGTAAAAATGATTCAATTTCAATAAAACCAGATTGTATTAAATGCATTTAGAAGACACAAGAAAAATCACCATTTTGGGTTTCCAATATAGAGTGAAAGAGATCAGCTGGCTACTGAGGAAATGAGACATGCATTCTACAAAGCCAATGAGTTTGTCTGTAGAATTTGCCCACTCTAAGGACAGATTTAGGTCAAATAGCTTTTCCTTATTGCCTTTCCTCTTGACAGGCACTTTTAACCCAACTCCTAAGTCCTCCATTTCTCCTGAATATCCAAATACTATCCTTTACTGATGTTCCAATTCCATCCTATCTCAACTCAAATGGCTGTGAGTCTCCATGATTTCCCTTACATCTAAATTATTTCACTAATTGGTGAATTGTATAAAACTAGCACTTAAGTGTACACAGTGCTATATTGTTTAGTATTGTGGCATGTAGCCAAGTCTTCATTCCCTATGTAGATTGTAAATGTTGGGGGTTGGCACTACATTTTACACTTTTGTAGTGTCTACCCTAAGAAAATGCTGAACATATGCTCAGCACATACTTATTTCTTGAACCACAGTTTCCTGTAGGTCTACTAAAGTGGAGGAAGGAAAATTTGTGAGAAGGA
This sequence comes from Chaetophractus vellerosus, assembly GCA_004027955.1. NCBI lineage: Eukaryota > Metazoa > Chordata > Mammalia > Cingulata > Chlamyphoridae > Chaetophractus > Chaetophractus vellerosus. Next base: position 13,259 of record PVKH010004161.1, read on the forward strand.
TATGACCCAGATTAACTAATGAAATCTCCTTGCAGAATGGGCTGCTCATGCAATTCATGTGCTGACACTTGCATTTTTACCAATTTTTAGGGAATAGAGAAGAAATAGGGATTGGAAACGGTGGTTGGGAATCAAAAGGAAGAATTCTGTATAGACTCCATTAATTCTGGTTATTTTTCCTTGTGAAAGTTCTCTCCATTCTAAATATGACTTATAAGCTGCTATATACTCACTGCTATATGAAAGAACAGGTTCTTCCTAGAGCTGGCTACCAGTGCATTAAATCTGCAATTTGTTTCTATTTTTCCTTCTTTTTAGCCAAAACAAATAGTTGTTATTGTCTCTATTTCCTGTAATAGTTATTGTTCCCATTAATCTCTTCACTGAATCTTACAGAGAGGCATAATTCTATCCCCAATACCAAATAAGACAGACACTCAAAGAAATATATAGTCAAATTTAAAATGATGCAATTTCAAGCTGAGTTATTTTCTTTAGTTAAATCTTCAAAAAAAATCTGATAATTGAACTTTGTAAGCACTAAAGTCATTTGTTCAGATAAATTAAAAAATGAAAATATAAAAATGAATGTTACAATGAGCATGTTCAAAGGTCACACTTTCAAAATATATAAAGCAGTAGGCACAGAAGGATGGTTGATAAATATTCTTTGAGGATATGCTATAGCATGCCCAGAATTTGCAACCTGTCATGTGTGGGTGAGCCAACTCATGCCTGCCATCCTCAGTCTAGCTTTTCCTTCTCCTCCAGTTTGAGCAGTGGATGGGCTTTTGTTTCAGGGCAAATAAATATATAATGTTTCATCTGAAAGCCATCAATCCAAATTTTCAAAAACAGATCCTTGCTTATACCATTGAGAATGGTGTTTCTGTGGGAAGGATTAAAATGAATGAATTTATACCTGGATGTAATTCTAGGATACTGAAATTCATTTTTTATCCTTTAATATTTAGTAAACTCTTGGTTTATGGCAAATATTGACAAAATACTTTTACAAGCATTCATACCACATTCACTTAACATAACTATTGGGTGCCCATCATATGCCAGGCATTATCTTATTTGTCATGATAACTCCAGAAGAACAGAACTTTTATTATCCCCATTTTCTGATGAGGAAAATAGTTAGAAAGAAGTGGCAGGCCCAGGGTTCTGACTTCAATACCCAAGCTCTCAAATCAGGGGCCAATCAAACTTGGAATTAGAAGATAAGTGGCAATTCACAGCTTGTTCTCACATATGGAAAGAGCAAAGAAATAAGTCAAATGAGAGCTAAGGAAAGAGATAAGAAGCCATCCCACTTTAAATGTTACCCATTATTGCCCTATTTATATAACATTTTCTTCCCCTTCTCCCAGTTCCACATTAAGTGTGGTATGCTGGTAAATGTTTAACAACTGGCTCAATGAAATAAAATCCCTGATTTGCTGCCTTGGCCAATTGCTGTGGTGTAAATATACACACTGTGGCTGATTTCAAGCTACTGAGACATAACTCAATGAGGATTGGGAAGAGATGTGCAGAGTCATTTCCTGTGCTCTGGCTCCAATGGGCACTTAGTAGTTGAGAATTGATAAACCCCAGACGGGAACTGCTCTGAGAGTTGAGATTTAGGCTCTATGGTATTTTTGGTACATTGGGATCATTCCTGAAAAAATCTAGAGAGAAGCAACTTTCCCTGGTATATTTTATTGTATTCCATTTTAAACCTAGGAGGACCTTGAATAATTTCTCAGGATATGAGCCAATCCCAAAGTTGTGGGTGGAAAACAAATTTATCCAACTGTAGAAACCAGAGGTAGATCTTTGACATCATTGCTGGATGATTAGTTAAATCAATTCTCTGATGGGCCAGTTAGTGCCTCTGGCCTCAATAGGTAAGAACATGTGATTCAAGTAGGAAACAAAAATATTCTTAGAAACTCATCTATGGAGCACTATAGTTTATTACCTACGCTCGGCATTCCTAGCGAGGGCTGGTGCCGGGAAAAGAGCCACACGGCCACGGGCCTGCTGTACTGGGAGAAACCACTCACCGCAGCACGTTTCAGCTCTCTGTTGCGTGCTGCCCTGGGACCCATCCAGTTTGGAGGGGCCACAGGAGGCAAGGACACCCTTACCCAGGCCCCACTTCCTAACCACAAAAATTAAAAACCCAAACCACGTGTTCTCATTTGGCTGAAGCCCATTCCACAGCAGCCCAATGGCTGCCCTGCTTTCCCCAGAAGAGTAGTGAGACTTCTCAGACCTTCTGGGTGTGTGTGTGACATCACCAGTCTCATGTTCATACCAATATTGAGTGGGAGAGGGATTGACTCAATGGGGCAACTGCCAAACACTACAAATACACTATTAGTAGCTATAAGAGACCTGAAAATCTATGGGATTGGCACAATCATATTGTCAGGGTTTGCACCTAGGGAGGGAGTACACTATTGGCTTGCCTAGATGTGGGGTGAAAAGAGGAGGGGCAAGAAGAGGGCCTGAAAGCTGCCAGCAGCCAGACACAAATTGGAGTCAGACATCAGAGCATGTAGGTATTCAGATGGTCAAGCACAGTTTTGTTTCAACTTACTATGGAAAGGGGTATAGGTGCACCCAGAGGAAGCTATTTGTGCTGGGTGAAAGGTACATGGAAGTTTATTACATTACTCTATTTTGGTATATTTGAAATTTTCAATATTAGTTTTTAAAACTCTAATCCAACCTAATATTAGAACTTCAACCTCTCATCTGATTGTTTTTAAATGGCAGAAGTTGTAGGTTTACAGAAAGATCATGCAGAAAATACAGAGTTCCCATATACCCAGCTCCGTTTTTAACATTTTGCATTAGCGTGGTTCCTTTGTTACAATTGATGCAAGAATGTTATTATAATTGTTATTATAATGAGGGGTCACCGTTCCTGTTGTCTCTCACATAATTTGAGCTTTTCCCTTTTTGCCACGGTGGGCCCCATTCAGGCTCAGAAAACTGCGGTGCAGAGGGGTACATGATTGGTTTCTTTTTCATTTCCACACATTTCTCAACTCCTTGTGCTCTGTGTTGCTTCAGATTGCTCCAGAGGTGTATTGAGAGCTGAGAGGAGAAGTAAGGGCCTTGGAAGGTTGTAATCTAGTGCCGGTGCCCTCCTGGGCATGGCAGGTACCTCAGTGCTGGGTTTGGGGTCATTTGCTTTCATGGGTTTACACAGATTCCTGAATCCTTTCACCTGGGACCTCTTGCTGCCTTACTTCCTCGGTGAGGCACTGACATCTCTGGTTGGCCATTTACCACCTCCCTACCCCACCATACTCCACCCCATCTCCATCCCCTACATTCCTAGCTCTGATCTTATTGTACCTGTAGTCTCTTTCTGCTAGTGTTGCCTCACTCCTGGAAGGAAGCTGTGTTAGTTTTCTATGCTGCTATGACAAATACCACACAATGGGTTGGGCTTAAACATCAGGAAGTATAGGCTCATGGTTTCAGAGGCTAGAAGGCATGCTTCATCTCAAGATCCATAGCGTTCTGGCTGGCTGGCAATCCTTGGGTTCCTCGATTTTTCCTTCACATGGTAATGCCCTCTCCTCTCTCTTCTGAGTTCCATTGACTTCTGTCTTCCGGCTCCATCCCTTGGCTTTCTCTCCTTATGTGTAAGTTTCTTCTGTTTATGGAGGACTCCAGTATCAGATTAAAGTCCACACTCATTCAGTTGGGCCATGCTATAGCTAAAATAACTTCTTCAAGAGATCCTATTTATAATGGGTTCAAACCCACAGAATGAGGATCAAGTTTAAGAACATGTCGAAATTGGGATGCATAATTCAATGTTCCACAGAAGCCCTTTAGAGCAGAGTCTTTATCAATATAAGTTTTTGCATCCACCTAGCTCAAGAGAGTCTTGATGGGTATTAATTATATTTAATTATAAGCCCTTCTGTTCGTTTTGCCAAGAGGGAAACTCCAGACTGCCATCGTCCCTCAGACTTCCCCAGGTAAGAGTCAGACACTAGTCCTTCTGTCCCCACCCGCTAGCAGACCATAACAGTATCTCTAACAGCTGGGAGGCAGGGGGCCTGCAGATTTCTGCAGCTTGCACTCATCCCTCGGGAATGGGTGGTCCGTCTTCCGCCAGTACCCTCTCCCCCACGAGGGCCCTCTGGAAGCTGTCTTTACATTGCGTGATGCAGAAGAAAACCAGCTCTCTTTTCTCACCAGTAGGGTGATTCGTTGCAACTCTCCCCATTATCCCACAGTCTTTCTCCTCTTTTTTGTAACTATAAATGCCCTGGGGGGGAAGGGAGGCAGGTTGGTTAAGAGTGGCCAAACCGAGTTTTGGATTATCCCTTAGCAAGTTTGCATAGATGCTCTGGCATCTCCCTTTAGAATCTGTGGACAACTAACTCCCTTCCTTTTCAGTTAGAACCTCAGCCCATATTCTAAAACAACAGGAAATTCTCACTTAGCATTCTCTTGCATATATAATCATTTTAAGGCAATGTTACTCATGACATTTGTGGGGAAAATGCAAATTCATTACAAAGTGTGGTTGATGGTTGTTTTGTAAAATCTCTTAGGAATCAATACAAAGTATATTGCATATTTTGAGTATTAAAAATAAACACTATAGGTATACAACACTGAGCTAGATATGGGAGTGTACAAAGTTCAAGATTCAAGTGATTATAAAGACTGAGAGCCAAGAAACCAATGGGAATTGGGAAAAGGCTACCCATTACTAGTTAGGAAAATCTTTGTTGCGTTAAATCATGGTATTGAACCCCATTTTTTTTCCACAAGATAATGAAGCCCAAAATAAAAAGATGGGCGTGAAGATGCCAGGGGCCAGCACTTAACCTTCTCATCCAAACAGAAAATGCTGAACTGCCCGAGGTCGAAATACTTGTAATGACAAGAGATGAAACTGTGAAAGGTGCCCATTTGACATCACCCTTATTAATAAAAGATCTTTTCTGTCAATTTATATATAGCTCGTATCTTCTACTCACTGAGAGAAATAGTCTCTTACCAAATGGTTGTTTAGAAATTTCAAGGCATTTTACACATACTCCGGACCCCACCCTCCTCAAAAATCTTTCTTCAGTTCTATTCAGCAATGACTCTTAAAGCACTTAAAACACTCAGTGGAGGGGTCGAGGTTTCTTCTTCTCAGCACCATCTGGATGGCAAGGTTCACCTTGACTCTGGGGATCACAGGCTAGGAGGTGAACCACCTGGAATCCCTTTGCCCTCCTGGCAGTGTGTTAGAAGGTGCTTGGTACAGAGAACAGATTTAAATGGAAGCAGAAATAATAAAGTGAGAAATGAGAGACCTTTACAGACCAGTCTTTTGTTTTTCATCAGCTCAACAGAGTGTGCAAGGCTGCTCCAGGGGCCTGGGCAGGAGAGGGCCTGCGATGGGGGCGTCTCACCCACCAGGGCCACCAAAGCTGCCCCATCAAAAACAAACAAACAAGCAAACACACACCACAACGCTTTTACAAGTTAGGTGCTCTTTTCCCTCTGAAGAAGGCCTGGTTGTGCTGCTGTCATCATCGTCACAGGAATAGTAACCATGAAAACAAGTTTAAGTGCCACTAACGTACTTCAACTATCACATACTCCAGCTGCAGAAAGGGGTTTGGAGGGAGTGAATGACTCGTCCAAGCTTGTGGCTGGGCCAGGGTGGGAACCCAGGCCTCCTGACCACCGCCAGTCCAGGCCCGTGCAGGTCCGCTGGCCTGGCTCCCTGCCCAGGGCGGCGAGGTGAGCAGAATGTTCTGTTAGTCATTCTTCCTTTATTCTGCCTGAATCCCTCTAAATGCCAGCGAAAGCAAGGAATGAGCAACAGAGCCTCTTCCAAAACAAATCTCTCTCATGTGCTGTCTTTTTCGACTCGCTCTCCTTGTGTATCTGTCACTGAATAATTCTTTCTGAGCCTGCTCAGATCACTCTGAATCCCTGAGTTTATATCAAGGGAAAGCAAGGGAGCAAAGCTACCTCTGCACACATGGATATGTGACGTCTGGCATTTTGACATTGCAGGAATGGATCCAAGTCGAGATCTTTCCAGTTGAGGCATGAATTCCAGGTGCAGAAGGGGGGAATTGTAAATCAGTTCAGGACGCTTGCATTTTCACTTGATAGATTGTTATATAGAAATCAATACAAAGTGCGAGCCAATCAAATGAGCTAATTTGTCTGTGAACAGTTTATTACCTTTTAATTCCATACAAAAACAAGCAAAAACAAGAGACTGAGACTAGTGGAAGAGGTACTGGGAAAAGGTTTTAGTCCTGCTTTGCCATCAAGTAGCAGCCCAAGAAGATGACTTTACCTAGGTCATTTATAAAATGAACAGTTGCTTCTAGCTGTAGCGTTTTAGCATTCGATCACATTGAGATAGTGTCAGACACTGGGTTTCTGACACTTCTATTTTGTAAGGCTGATTTGACCAAGGTATATGCAATTCTAAATATAATGATTTACCTTTATTTCTGTCTCTGCTTATGGCATCTTTTATGAAGCCACGATATAAGCTTGTTTGGTTCAAAGCTCCACAGCCTGGGTGTGTTGTGTGCAAACTGTACAACAGCCCATAACTGAAGCCTTTCTAGAACTGTCCATGGGAAACAGCATGAATCCCAAGCAATCCTAAGGCAAAGGTACTAAGTGAGTGAAACGTATGGACGTTTGGGTTGAAATATTTGTTTACACAGATCCTGTCAACTGAAGAACGTTTTGGAGCAAAGCAAACCCAATTTTACAAACACTATAGGGTGAAAGTGAGCAGTCTCTGGAAATGTGGCTGCCAAGGAGCTACCAGGAGGCCATCATTGTTGCCAAGTATGTCCAATTAAAATGAACATGGACCCTGGCATACCCAACACCATGGTCTTAAGACAGGCAGAACACAGGAATGGGAAAACAGTTCATCGGCCACTTACCCTGGGCAGGCAGTAAGAACCAAGGTAGCTCTTCTGAAGACGAGGCAGAGCCCAGGTGCTGACGTCTCTAAAGTGGCAGTGGGGGAGGCTTGGCTCCTTGGTGTGGCTGGAGATTGGCTTTATCCATGACCTGCAGCCATTGCAAAGCCTGCTTCCTGGCCATCAAATTAATCGTAGACAGCTTCTTCAGGCCACGGAGTCTTCCACCTAGGGGGAATGTGGATTACTGTGTGACAATGAATTTACAGAAATAGAAAAGCCACTGAGAAATATAAAGCAAAAACCATGTCACTAAAATCCTGTGATTCAATCACGAGTTTGATAGAAAGAAAATGCATTTTTTCTCTCGTCTTGGTCCCTGACAAGCTAGTTGGGCAGGTGGAAAGGTGAGATGACCCAAAGGTTTTCCGCCAGGTCCACATTAAGTAGGAAAAAAATCTGAAGTGTTCTTGTGAACTTTAGTTGATTAAGAGGGAATAAGAGCCTATGAGTGGAGCTTTTTAGTTTTCAAAGCACTTTCATAAATTACTCTTTGCTTTTTCTACACAGATTCAGAAAAGACATCAAATAATTTGTACAAATCCCACAATTATTTTTTGGCAAGTTGTGATGAGAATATCAGCTGACCAGACAGGATGTTTTCTCTTCTCTTGGGTAACACGTCTCTAGCTTCTCTAAGCTTTTAAGAGAAGGGTGGTTTTGAAATTATATTCAGGTGATGCTCAAATTTGAGCACTTCCTTAAGCCTTTAAAACAACACTTTTATAATAAAAACAATACAGACAATTATGATGGATAATGGAAATTTAAAAAATTATTTGAGCAATTACTTTGGGCTGGAAATATACTAAGCATATTTGCATATATTGTCTAATTTAACTCAAATAACAACCCTTTTAGGAAGGTAATATTATTTGCCTCAATTTGGAGAGGAGAGAGCTAAAGCCCAGAGTGTTTAAATTACTTGCAAAAGGCTACAAAGCTAGGGACCATTGGAGCTTGGATTTGACCCCATGTGTCTCATCTAAAGTTATTCTGCTGACATTGTCCCAGGTGAATCCCACCCAGCCTGACATCTTACCTTAGGTCCTTTCTCTGAGGATGGTTTCACCACCACGAAAGGTTTGTATCCTTCGCCTCTGAAGAATGCCCAAAGAGAGTTTCTAGTTGATACATTTCAAGGCCATGAGCTAGGCTGGCACGGTGGTTAGAAGCAGGGGCTTTGCATCAGATAAACCTGGGTGCAAACACTGACTGAGCAATTGGCTAGTTGAGACACCTGTGTAAGTTACTTAGCCTATCTGAAGTTTGCCTTCCTTTTCTACAAGTGTGGGCAACCCCATCCACCTGCTTTATACGGTCATTGTAAATGTGAAAATGAAATAACTATATAAAATGTTATCAGTTAATAAGTCCTCAATATAAATATTATGTTGTCTGTGCTTCGGTGAGGTTTTCTGAAAAGCTCATCATTGCTTGGCTGTTTCTGCTCCATTCTTTCTCAGCCCCCAGTAAGGGAGGGTAATTCATTCAAATAATTATTGAGGACCTACTATATCAGACACTGCACCAGGCATGAGGATTAGAGAAGTAAATATCATCTTTGATCTCAAGGAATTTATTTACTGGTAAAGACAGAAGACACTCCCAAAATAATTATGGTAGGATGTGATAATAAAGGCTTGAATATTATCCTATGGGAGCTCAGAGAAACCATGAATTCTGTCTAAAGCCAGTCAGAGAAAATTCACAGCTGTTCAGTGAGTGAGATAAATGAGTGGCACATCTAAACCCTGCATCCTTCCAAAGAGGAGAAGGTAGGAAGACGAAATTTCTCTGTGGTCCTTAGGTGCATTGTGCCAAAATGAGGCAAGGATGCTACATGAGGCTGACCTGGTCATTGCATTGCCCGGGTTTGCCTGCAAAGGGAAGGATAGGATTTCCAGGCCCAATTAAGACAATGATGACCCATAGGTCGGGCTTAGGGTTTCTAAGTTCTATTTGTTGATCCTTCAAAGGCTACTTCCCCTGTCTTAACAGTTTCCATCTGAATGAGCCCTGCTGGAGCACAAGGTAGGCCTTATCCTCTCCTTTGGCCACTGCTTGCTTTTTCTTTGGTCACTGAGAATACTCGTCTTTCATGTGAAATCCTGCTCTCAACTCCACCAACCAGTGAAGAACCAGGCAGCCCCAATTGCTTCTGCAGCAGTTTCCTTGGCAACCGGTGCCCAGCCAGAGAGCGTATCAACCCACAGCGGAACCAAGTGACACCCTGCAGCACTGACATTGAACTCTCTGCTTTTAAAAAGTAGGAGACCACACCGAAGACAAAACGCCAACCCAATTGCCATTTTGCATTTGCAGAGCACCTTTCATCTGCTCACCTCAAAGCAGGGGTGTTTTCACAACAGAGGACTTACTCTCCTGACTTACCACTTGATATGAGCATCATCATTGTTCACGTTGATCCTGTAAGGGGATCAAGGATTCTCCAAAGGGTTCTTTTTCTTCTTCTTCTTCTTCTTTTTAACCAATGTCCCTGGCATTCCCTTGTAGTTGCTCTTCAGTTGCCTGTGAAAACTCCGCACTAAAATTCCAGAATGAAGATCACAGGGGAGTATACAGTTCCCCACCAGTACAGCCACTTCGATCAAAGCTGAACCGGCCATGTCCAAGCCAGGTGTGGCGAGTACAGTTCATAATCCGGCTTGCTGAGGATTGTCATTAAAAGGGGAAAAGTGCTTTCTCCCTGCCAAGCAGTGCTCACCACTGGGGTAATTTTAAGGAGATCCTAATGACCAGAAATATATTGAGGATCCCCATTTAGTATATACCACTTAGCAATCAGGGATCATTTAGAGCAGGGCTTCTTGAATGTTAGTGTGTACACGAATCACCTGGGAATCTTGTTAAACAGCAGATTCTTATTCCCGAGGTCTGGGGTGGGACTTGATAGTCTGAACTTCTGACAAGCTCCCAGGTGGTGCCTACGCTGTTGTCAGAGGACAGTGCTTTGAGTAGCAAGGGCTCAGGCTGTGTGTCTGTGTACACGTATTCTCACAAATGCCTGTATATGCTGCCAAAGTAGAAGAGAAGAAAAGCACACCTTTCGTTCTTATAGGGTTTAAATGTCTTAATGCATTGTCATATTTTCATATAAGTTCCTCTTAGGTGAGCAGGGTAGGTAGTCTTATCCCAGTTTTCAAATGAAATCAAAGAGGAATAAATTATCCAATGACACATAGCTAATGAAACTTCAGGTTCATACTGTTTCACCACAAATGATTAATCCAATTAGAATAGTTTTATCATTACCATAGTATTTTTATATGAATGAGAATATCATTATTATGACTGTTATTAACCATATATGCTTACACACACAAATGAAATATTCTAAACCAAAGTGGTTCTAGGTTACTAGGAAATTATTACAGAGAATCAGAAGGGCTCATAGAGGCATCTCTGGGGCAAGGGATTTCTTTACCAGTGATCCTTCTCCAGAAACTCACAGTGACATGAACTCTGCTGCTTTGGCCTGATATTTACTGGCCTTTGTCCAGATTTACTGAACGTCTATAAT
>PVKH010004162.1:0-23803 GCA_004027955.1 Chaetophractus vellerosus
TTGTCTCCCCCCCGTTTTTTGCAGCGACACGCCGAGTCGGCCCTCTGCGCAGGTGGCTCACCCCGCTCGCTCATGGGTGGCTCCATTCTGTTTCGCAGGTGGCTCAGCTCCGCGTTTTGCAGGCAGCACAGCTCCGTGTTTCGCGGGCAGCTCAGCTCCGTGTTTCGTGGGCGGTACAGCTCTGTGTTTTGCGTGCTGCTTGGCTCTGTGATACGCGGGCGGCTCAGCTCCGTGTTTTGCGAGTGACTTGCCCTGCCCGTGGCAGCTCTTTGCCTTGCCCACGCGCACTTTGCCCCACCCACAGAGGCTTGCCTTTCTCAAAGCCCTCTGCCCACTCGGAGAGGTCCCCGGGAACCGAACCCGGGGCCTCCCATGTGGTGTACTGGCGCCCTATCCACTGGGCTATACAGCCGGCCCCGGGGCATCTTTCCTCTTATTTGAACTCCAATTTCAGCCCCAAACTGTCTAATTAATTCTGTGCCTAATAATAACCAAATGCCAGAAGAACACTGAAGGAAGATTTATAAATAGAGACTACTAGCAATTTGTTTTAATCTTTTTTTTTTTTTAAAGATTTATGTTTTATTTATTACATCCCCCTTCTCCCTTTCTGCTTGCTCTTGCTGTGTGTCCATTCCTGTGTTCCCCTCTGTCCGCTTTGTCTCCCCCTGTTGCGGCGACGCGCTGAGACCGGTCACCACACAGGCGGCTTTGCCCCACTTGTGGGCGGCTTCTGCTTCCATTCACGGCTGGCTCCGCTTCAGTTCGTGGGTGGCTGGCTGTGCTCCGTTCGCAGGAGACCTGCCCTGCCCGTGGCGGCTTTGCCCTGTCCGTGGCAGCTGTTTTAATCTTGTTTAATTTATCTACCAGTTGATATGCAGACTGTTTGGATTACATTAATTTGTACCTATTTATGTTTTTCTTTTTTCTTTTTCTAATGTCTTTTTTTGTCTCTTTCACCTGTGTATATGTCTCCTTAATAAGTAGAGCTGTTGAAGTCAGGTGCTGGTTTTACAACTGGACACCAGTGCTTTACACACAGAAGGAGCTTAGTAAATGCAGAATGACATTCTTTGGTGCTTCTTTCTAATGAGGCAGAACAGGCTTGGATGCTTACCTTTGGAAGTACAACATCATGGGATTCTTGAGTCAGAGAAATCTAGATAGAAATCTTGCTCAATCACTTACTGTATGACCATGAGCAAGTTACTTAACCCCTCTTAAGAATGTTTACTCGTCTGAAAAATGGGTAACAATAGAGCCTATCCTCAAGGACAGTACAAGGATTAAATGAAACAAGGCATTTAAAATAGTTAGCAATTTCTAAAACACAGCCTTCAACAATGTAAACTACAATTATTGATTATCCTATCTATAAGCTAGATCTCAGTAACTCTATAAAGAGCTAAAACCTACTGAAGAAATTTTTTTAAAAGAAATTCTTCCTTACTTCTATTTCATTCCACATTACTTCCCTTCTCTTAGCAGCCTGAAACGCCTATCTTTTTAACATTTTCTTCTCTTCCTATTCATCCTGCATTTCTAAATATTCTAATAAACTTTATAAAAACATTTTATACAAATTTTGGCTATAGGAGTGGTGCAAAATATCTCAAATATAATGACACACATGGTTATCTTATTTTTAGGCTCCACCAGATATCTGAAATCATTTGCCTAGCACAGGGGAGAGTGCTTACTTTCCTGCCTCTCAGACTCCATGGATTGAGTCACAGGTGAGTTAGTGGGTTCTAAGAGAGTACTTGCCACTGTAATTAAAAACTGGAAGGCAAGAGTCAGCTGTGATATAACCACTTATTCAACATTTCTGACCCTATTTCCCTATTTGTAAAAACTAGGTGTTGGTTAGTGGATACTCTGTCAAGTCTCTTATAGTTCCAAAAGACTATGATTCTGAACAAAACATAGCAGGTATTAGATATTTAACTCAAGAAATTAAGCTATTAGTGGTGTGTTATTTGCAAATTCAAAGGATAATAAAAATAGAAAATTAATACGCTAAATCAACTACTTATAGTCAACTATCATAATTTTTGGGTCCAATGTTTAAGGTCCATCTTTTATAGGGAGCAGATAACCTCTTTGATTACTTAGTTTAAGTCTTTAAATGTTAATTCTTTTCAATACACACAAAAGTGGTTACATATAAACAAAAGAACCAGAAAAAATACTCACAAAATACAACCTGTAAGAGCCTCTCAGACAAACATTAATATTATGTGATAGTGAGAAAACGATCCTTCTCATGGAAACGATCATTTCTATTATAGTTATTTATATAGATGCTGTTTTTCCTCCTCTAAACTACAAGTTCTCTGAGCTGTAGGTTTAGTTGATGTCTAAATCATTCTTATCTTTTCCAAAGCAATTTATTAATACTCCTCTACTGATTAAGCTCATTAAACATTTGTTAAAATATATTAGATATGCTAAAAAATGGTATGGAAAAAGAAAAAAAAGGAATTTTTAAATTTTAAACATTTTAAATGATGTTCTATAGGTAGACAATGCTAATATGCTTTTTAAAAATTATAAAAAGACAAAGATTTAAATAAATTATCATTTAATTAGGAAGTTGAAATTACTGCTTTCAAAGTGGATTTTCTTATTTTGGAGGGAAAGAAGTAGAAAAACATAGGAGAACTTTATTTTATGATTAATTTTTTACTTTAAAATCATGTATAGGATACTGTAAAACAGTACTATAACCTCCCAGGAGAGTGTAGTATAAAAAACAAAAACAAGCAAAAAACCAACCATAACAACCCCACAGCAAAGCAACAGTAACTTGATGCCCATGGTATGGCCAGAAGAAAGATACTGCTTTAAATCCTAACACCACTATATATCTCCACTTTCCTCTTCATTCAATTCATACCTGCCAAATTAGCCTTCTTTTTCTCTCTTCAAACTTCTTCCTGCTTCAAAGCCACACACTGTTATCCCCTCTACCTGAAACACTCTTTCTTCATATCAGTACATGTTTATTGATTTCATCTGTTTATTGTTTTCAAAGTCAATTTAGGGATATGGGCTAAGAAACAGGCTAAACTTTGGTTTTAGACCACAAATTCCATTCAGTTCAAAAGATATTTTCAAGGTAATTGATTTAAAAGGATTCAAATCACATTTTGTTTAAGAATAACCTCCTTACCTCTTTTTCCTTTCTGTCTATGGCATCTCGCTCAGCCTGCAATTGTACTTCCAGGGACAATTCTGTTTTAGTTTCTACAGCTCCAAACTGTTTTTGGTCCTCCACCTTTAAATATATAAGCATTTTCTCAAATTTTTAGACATTAAATCTTATTATACATTTTAATTGGAGATGTAGCAATCCTATGTTTCCAATTAAAAGTAGATAATCTAAAATTAGGGCATCATCAAGAGGTTACAGATATTCAGTCTTGAATGCATTTGATATAAATTGAACAGGAATGTCTGACACTCTGAAAATTCATTCCTCAGACAAAATGAAGTTATCCCCCTATCAAGCCCTTCCCAGCTTCCTTATCCTGCTTCTTTGATCCAGTTTTGCTTTTTGCTGTATCATACTGATGGATATTATCAGTTTTTAGTCTGGGGTAAAGCATTAACCTAAACTGGTGTTCATATCTTTTTCACTTGGTTATTATTTTTGAATCACAACTTTATTGACGATTAAAAGGATAACTAATTCTTTTGGTTTAACAAATCTTTTCTCAGGACTAAGGTATGCAAACAACATTTAGAAAAAGTGTAAAATAGAAATGGGTTTTTATATCAAAAAGATATAAATATACATATATCATGTAATAATATCAACAAAAGTCAAGAGCAATTTTAAAGAGCAATCTGCATTAAAACACTTAGCAAAGTTAGATGAAAGCAAATCACACCTTTTGAAAAGAGTCTGCACTAATGAGTAAGGCTTGCTCCAGCTCCCTTACTCTGAACTCCAGTTTCTCAATTTCTTCATTCCTTTCTTGTATATCCCTCTGAAGTTGCTCTTTGGATAGCAAAAGCTCACTGCATTTATCTGTTTTTTCTTTCAAATGGTTTGTCAGCTGTTCAACCTGGAAACATAATAAGCAAAAAAATATTTTAAAATATTTTAGCAAGCTAATAACTATACAACACACCTATTTCAAAAAGTATTTTGATTTGTTATGCTAATTATATTTTTGGTAAAGAAAGCAACTGTTGTCTCCAACTAAGGTGACATTTTCTGAATTTAAAAACCTAAGCAGCACTAGTAAAAGAGCAGTAATATTGTTTTTAGCGAAATATTAAAAATTTTTTTCTCTGTTAAGGCTAAACCTTTCTCCAGTTAGGAGGAGGGAAAAAAAAGAACTATTGAATAATGTTGAATTACAAACTCTAATGGCACAATTACACTAAGATCTAACAGAGATGACAAGTTTGAATCTCTCGTTACTTGAGATAAAATGACTTAGAAAATCTTCAGGGATTTTATTTTTCATTCTACAAATGACTGTAGTCAATACATCTAATAATACAATAGTTCTGAACGCTGCAAGGGTGGGAGTAGATGGGGGTGCTTTGATATAGTTACTCTGCAAATCTGGGTTGGTGAGAGAAATCTGTATGTGCGTCTTGAAAAAGTTTTCCTAAGTGATTCTGATATGCTGGTCCCTTCAAATGAGTGATTCTGTGATGGAAGAATGCGGGAAGAATTAGTAACATAGCTAATGAAATTAGTTCTCATCAAGTTAGGATAAAAAGAAATGTGATAGGAAGAAAAAAGGAATGTTACCTTATTTCAGTGAGATAAATTCAGTTAACATAAAATTCAATGAGATAAATCAAGAAAAATTTTAAATGATAATTATTCCCTGAAACATTAAAAAAAAAGCAAGCTTAACAATAATTACAGGTTCAAGGATGACAGCGATAAAACCACTGAGGTGCAACTTTAACAATAATGGGTGAACTGAGATTTGGAGTAAGTTAAAGAGAAAAGGCAACAAAGCTGGTACAACAAAATGCAAGATAAACTTATAGTTAGATTTTTTTTTTTTAATCTAGAGAAAATCAGAAGCTGGGGAATCAGATCCGGCAAGGTTTAAGGAAACAACAAATGGACCACAATGTTCTTGAAGAAAATCAAACATATGTGTCCTTGTAAGTTTCTCTTTCATGAATGGGGCAGGTCAAACCTTTCAAATATAAGAATACTATATAATAAATGACAGTCTAAGCTGTAGAGCGAAAGTATTCTGTTGAGTTTCAAAAAACACACAGCTGTTTTTGACAAGATAAGAACATATTAGGAATAAGGCCAACAATTACAAACTCTGTAGACTGATAACTTTTTTACTGCTCTAGTAGATAAGGGTTTTCTGTCGGATTATTTCTGTTCAACAAGAATGTATTTTATATGTCTTTTGAAGTCTTTTAAGAAAAATGAAATACAACACACTACACAGAAATTTTATATACAAATTTTAGTTATTTTCTTTCCAGAAATACTATTAAACATTTATTAAGTGTTCACTGTGTGCCAGACCAATACTCCTAAAACAGTAGGGCTATTACAATCTCAATTTTAGAAATGAGTAAACAGAGGCTGAGAGAGGTTAAGTAAGTTAGCCACTGTCACACACCTAGTAAATGGCAGAGCCATCATTCAAATAGGGATTGTTTTACTCCAAGCATAATCTCTTTATCACCTTATGCAACTTATCAATGGACTCTACCCTCATTCATTTTGCATTCTTTGGTAAATATGGAGTTCTGATTATCCTTCCATATTCTGAGAGGAAAATGGACAGTTAGGCAGAACAAGTAGAAGCAAGGAGAGTGGTTATGAGGCTACCACAATGATCCATGCAAACAATTATGATGGCTAGGATTTAGAGATATGAATGAAGGTGGAAGAATGGAAAGACATAGGGTGACCAGAACCACCAATGTTTTGGAAGTGAGGTCTGAGAAGAAGAGTAGAATCAAGGATGAATTTTAGCAACGAGGAAGGCATACAGGGTGCAGAATTTACTGAGTTGAGGAAGGAACACGTTTTATTCTTGTCTTGTGGTGGGGGGTAGTCAGGAATCAAAAGCTCTCTTTTGCATATATTAGTTTGAAACATCTAAGTGGAGATGAAGAGTAGGGAGTTGAATATTCGAGACTAGAGCTCAACAGAGATGCCAGGGCTGGAAATACAAACGTGGAGTCATTTCTAACTGATTTCCCAGGAAGAGAATATAGATAGAGAAGAATCTACCCCATCATTTAGATATTGCATAGAGCAGAAGCAAAGACTAGAGAGAGGAGCCAGTGGAGTAGTTATGTCAGAGAAGCCAAGAGAAGGATGTGTTTTAAGAAAGTGGCTGCAACAAATGCTTCTAAATGGTCATGTAAGGTGAAGACAGAGGTGATTATTTGATACAGTCATGAAATTGTAGGTGACCTCTAGGTGACAGTTTCAAAAAAGGGAAAGTGTAAAACTCCACTAATCTAAAGGGGTTGAAACTTCACTGAAGTGGGCTGAGATAAGATTGGGAGATAGGGAAGTAAAGGCAGCAAATATAGGCAACTCTTTCGATGAGTTTTTTGGGGAATGGGAATAGAGAAATGAGCAGAGAAGTTAATTTAATTGGGCAATACAAGAATATGTAAGAAAATGGGAGTGATTCAATGAAGCATATTCCAAATTTCAAAATATATGTTAATTTTGGGGGTTTTAAAGATCCTCTCATACTAAAGTAATACTCAATTTTCTGATTTTAAAATTGATATACAATAGAAAGAATGCACTATTAGGCTTTTCATCATATGCACTTATTTTACACTCAAGATAAAAATTCTCATAAGGTAGGCAATGACAGAAAAGTTTTTACCTCTCTAGTTTGATGCTCATTGATAGGTTGGAATCGCGGTACAACCTTAAGCTGGTGTTCTAGTTTCTGTATTTCCTGTTGGAATACATCTCTCTCATGTTCTCGATCAATTGCTTGCTCCTGAAGTTTAAAAATAGTAATAGTAACTGAAGAAACAATATTTTTGAAGATATTTTACCTTTACTTCCCCCTTTTGTTACAGGTATAATTTTGTTTGAAAGTAAAGGACTAATGACCACAGAATACCTCAATCCACGAAGGTTTAAAAAGATAACATTTCTACACGTACATAGCCTATTTTGGCTCAACCACAAAAGCAGAACCATTTAAATATTATTTGAAGTACAACAGCTCCTTTTTACTCAGGAATGTGAAATAGAGAATTTAAAAAAGCATTCTCCTTAAAAGCCATTTACATTTTTGGAACAAAGGAGGAATTCTACTGTTAATCACTAAACAAAATAAGTAAACCAATTAAATCTATGTCTTTCATCCTAATCTAGGTTTCACACATAAAATTGCAAAATGTGTAAGAATATGATTCTCTGATCTATGAAGAGAACACTCGGCTTAAATGAAACTCCAAAGAAACAAACCTGTATGAAATAAAGAGATGTAGCCTCTTTTGGAAAGAGACTAATGAGAGCATGACAACTTGGGTTCCAGTCCCATTTGCAAGGGCACATTGCTACGCTTTGTGCACATCTTCTAAGGGTGAAGCAGAGGTAGTCAATTAGCTCTAAGAATCCATGCTTGTTTTGGTTATTGTTTAAAGGAAAGACTATGACACATCTCTTAATTCAAACTTTGGAAAGGATAAGCCAAAGGGTTTTATTCATAATCTAGCTTTACTGCTTTCAATTCTGATATCTGAGCAACGACTGTAAGTTTTCTCTGGAATAGTACTTTTCAATCAATTGGTAGAATACAAAAATATTTTAACTGAAGAGTCTCTTCATAATTTAAAGTTCACAAACCTAAAATAGTAGCAAGTAACATTCCATTGAGAGAATCAATATTCAAATTGAGAATACTTACATCCAAAAATTTTCTCATTTTTTCTAACTGCTTTTCCAGTGCTTGGTTTTGCTGTCTTAAATCCATTAGTTCAGCATTTTTTTCTTGTTCCAGCTCTATAAACCTACTGACTTGTTCCTCGACATCTATTTCTAGAGCTTTCACTTGTTTTTGAAGGTCATCACATACTTTTTCAGCTTGGCACTGTACTTCTAGTTTTTCCTTCATCAGTTTCTCTGTCTCCTGCAATAATTCTGTTTACAAATGCAAAAAGCATACTAAGCTAAATCACAATTAATGATGGTATGATAGTGAATTCACCCCAAAACTGTGTTTAGATTTTGCATTCATGAAACAAAAGATCTGGATTTTAATTCAAACATAAATTTTTTTAAAAAGGTGAATTTTCTCTTATGAAAATATCCAAATAGTGCTTATATAAGTAAGCAAGCTAGTATAAATAAAACGATAAAACAAAAAAGGATATGTCCTATCACTAAAAAGAATATGTTTATCAAAACAGCATAGCAAGTGAGAAATAAATCTGTTGCCACTGTGAGAAAGAGAACAAAGTCTAAAGTGCATAAAGTCACTTTTATATGCATATACAACGCACACAAAGATCAAACACTACAAATCTTTAACTAAAAGCTATTTAGAATATAGAAAAAGTAATACAACTGTAATCAGAATTTCCTGTTAGCCTTAATCCTTATCAGATCCTTATTCCTGAGATGCCTTACATGATACACATGTATGTTTATCAGGGAAACTCACAAGAATGAGAGACAGTGTGGTGTAGTGCTTAAGAGCAGAGACAACAGTGGGTTCAAATCCTAGCTCTGCCACTAATCTCATATGTGTTACTCAAAAGGCTGTCCTTTAGTTTCCTTTTATGTATAATGGAATAATAATAGTACCTATCTCAAGAGTTACTGTGAGGATCAAAAGAGTTAAAATATGTAAAGAACAGTTCCTAGAATATGGTAAGCACTGTATGTGTTAGCTATTATTATTATTAATAAAATAATAATAAAGTATATAGAGTAAAAGTAAGACAATCCTCTAATGAAGAAGATAGAAGGTACATGCCCTTAAAGTCTTTATACCAACTGGTCTGCCAACAATGTAGTCAGGACTAGGAATCTATAGAAAAGGAAAATGGTTCTTTTTGTTTGTTTGTTTAGGAGGTACCAGGGGTTGAACCTGGGACCTTGGATATGGGAAGCAGGAGCTCAACCCTGAGCTACACCAGTTCCCCAAAAGCTTTTCTTTTAAAACAATACTGACATTAGGGGTTAATATAAAAAGGAAATCAACCAGAAAGTCTCTTCATTAACTAAATTTCACTGATTCTTTTGATACCATCATCTTATATCCTGATTTCAAAAAAGCATTCTGAAAAGTCATAGGCTGCAAGAGTTTAAGATATTTGTTAAAGAAAAAAGTGTTTTAATAAATAAATACATTCTTAAAAATGATGAAATAGCTCTAAACTTTGTGACAAACATAGATATAATAAGATGATGGTCACTATGAATCAAATTGTTAATTTCAAATAAAAACAGGCACTTTCATTGTAAGAAAAGTTTTTGTTAAAGAGAAAAAGTGTAAGTGTGAAACACAACAGCAAAACTGCAAAATTAGAAATAGGTTAGTGGGTTGAAAATCAAAGGGTCACCCAATTTTTGGTGTTGTAAGTCTACCACCCAATGATTGGCCATGCAATTGCATAAACACACCTGCTCCAGGTGCTGCATCGACTGCAGCATCTACTTTTCCTATGAGAATAGAAAAAAAAAAAGGACAACAAAATATGATAATTTATATGTCTTCTATTTCCTAAAACAGGATAATGCACACATACACAAAGAAGGAGAATTAGAAGCAAAAGTTGAAACTACTGATTATTTTCATTGGTAAAATTATGAAAAGTTGAAATATTTCTTGAATGTTTTATGTAGATGACATGTATACTATCCATATTTAAGACTGCAGCCCTAAACCTATGTTAAACTAATTTGAGTAGCCAGATAGAATACCATTATTTCAAATATGTATGTTGTATTTTTAAATTGATAACATGAAATTAGTAAAACTACACATTCATAATTCCAACTGCATTATGTAATATAAAGCTTAGAGGACAAGTAAAAGAGTACTTAAAGTTCCATTACAAAGATTGACATTTATTTATTTATTTATTTACTTCTAAAAGACCTTTAACTTCAAAATATTATCTCAATTCTCATTTCAGGAAAGAGTAAAGTTCACTTATAAATTTAAATATTATTTGATCTCCTACTTGGATTAAACTAGCTGTTGGCATAGTTCTAGCAGCCACTGACCTTTACAAGTTATTCTACTTGTTGGGCAAAATCTACCACTACCTGCTCACCCATCACAGTTCTCTTAGTTATTTAATCCAAGTATACATTTTTGCTGCCTCTCTGCTATTAAAAGAACCAACTATTACACATTTTATATAATATCACATTATTTTCAGTGTTCTCTTGAGGCAGAGACTTGAGGATAAGTGATGAATAATCTTTCCCTGCTATCATATGCCAAAAGGGAAAAGAAAAAGAAAAACCAACCCAATTCCATATGCTGCAAATAAGACATTACCTAAAATGTAAATCATCAATTTTCAAGTCCTTATATAAAATACATGATAATGGCACTGAAAAGGACAAAATAAAATAAAATTAGAAGAATATTTCATATAAAGTCTGAAAAATACATACGTTGTTCAACTGGGCCTGCCTCTGCTTTCATAGCCTCCTTCTGTCTGGTCAGTAATTCTCTTTCTTCTTGGATCTGCTGTCGCTCTGCTTCCAATTCTTGTAATCTATTATCTGCACATAACAACTCCTGCTCAAGACGATCTATTGTATCAGCTTTTTCCTGAATTTGCCTTTCAAAAAGAGTTTTTTCATCTGCATAGCCATCAATGACACCTATAAAATAAAATTAACAGGCAATCAGATTATTACTCATGTCAAATTTTACCATCAGGTGTAAATGGAAATAATAAAAGGTGTATTGTTAGCAAAACTTTAAATCATTACAATCCAATAAAAGTCTTGCATGAAGGGGAGCGGATGTGGCTCAAGCGGTTGAGCACCTGCCTCCCACATGGGAGGTGCCGGGTTCGGTCCCCAATACCTCCTAAAAAACAAAACAAAAACAAAAACAAACAACAAACAAATGAAAAAAACCAACTCAGGGGAGCCAATGTGACTCAGTGGTTGAGCACCAGCTTCCCACATATGAGGTCCCGTGTTCAATCCCCAGCCAAGGTACCTCAAAAAACAAACACGGGGCCGGCTGTATAGCCCAGTGGATAGGGCACCGGCCCTGGGGCCTCTCCGGGCAGGTGGACCGCTTGAGAAGGCAAAAAGCCGCCATGGGAGGGGCAGAGCTGCCGTGGGCAGGGCAAAAGCCGCCACGGGCAGGGCAAAGCCACCACGGGCAGAGCGGAGCCAACTGTGAGCAGAGCGGAGCTGCCCGCGGGCAGGGCCACTGCTCACCGGTGAAGCTCACTCAGCGCGTCACCGCAGCGGGCGGGGAGACAAAAAGCAGAAAATAAAAAATAAATCTTTAAACAAACAAACAAACAAAAGTCTTACATGAATTTGCTGCTAATGATAGCAGCAACTTCTAACCTTTAATATGGTATGTTCCATGCAGTCTTTTTCTTGCCAACCTTAATATGAAAATTCTCTGAACTTTGTCTTAATTATGCTAAAGTATCACATCATGTAGGTGTAACTCACTTTATTAAGAGGTATAAATAGATTCCTGGAAAGATGAATATATATCAGATGTTTCTGAATGGAACCATAGCTTGAAATATACTAGAGAAGGTTGATATTTTGAGTAATTCTAGAAAGTCAACATCCCACAACAGCATTATAGAATATAAAGAGCACAGGATATTTAGAAGTTTAAACTCTGGCTTCACCCTGTAATGGTGACCTTGAACAATTAATTTATTAATTTATTAATATCTCTTAGCTTCAGTTTTCTTATCTTTAAATTACAAGAGTTGTTTTAGGATGATTGGATAATTACAAGAGTTGTTTTAGGATGATTGGATTATGGTAACAACTCACCACCATCCATTTCTGTATTTTCTTAAATTGTTAATACTTTCTGCAATTTTATTAAATTCTTTTTATAATTAAAAAAAAAACTATATATATATATTGTTTTAAAAATTGTTTGGAGGAACTTTGAAGACAAACTATATCTACTGTTTAGAGGTTATTCTAATTAGAATAGATTGGTGGTTTCTAAACCAGATTTGTCAACAGGTGCTCACCCTCAGCCTTACTGAGCTCCACAGCCAGCTGGTCTCTGGCCCTGGACTCCTCATGAAGGCGCTCTCGCAGCTCTTCTTGGCATTTAAGGGACTCTGTTGCTTCTTGTTTCTGTCTAAACGACTCACGCATCAACTCTGTCTGTGTAACTTTTGCATGTTCAAGCTAAACAAGGAGATAAAATATATATGAAAGGAGATTATGAAATTGTTGAGAATACCAGTGTCATGCCCCATTAGAGCTAAATAAAAAGCATAAAGTTATACTATTGAAGTACAATCATTTACATATTTCTAGTGCATACTAACATTAGTAGGCAGGGTAAATTATAACAGACAAATAGATCAGCTACATACAACTTTCCATAAGAGATACACTCTGGTTTTACTGGACAAAAGAATATGTTCTTTGGAAATAAACCACTTGAAATCACTAGATCTATACTGTCACATAAAAGGAGAAATAAAGTTAAGGAAGCACAAGCTCATTTGAATTTGCTAAAGCATTTTATATAACTATGTGTTTTATGATAAACTTTATTATCATTTTAATAATCCATTGACTGGGACTCCTAAAGCATCTGTTATACACTGTGGAAAACTAATAATACACGATCAATATAATGGCAACAATGACAAAAAAATTAGAGTGCACAACAAAAAGAAACTACACTTATGACCCACCTATTTTAACTAAAAGCTTTAAATTTATATTTGTGAAACATCGACAAAACTCTACATGAATATTATTTTATTTTCAAATCCTTAGAATACAGAGGTATTAACCACAAACACATCCTTCTGAAAATGCTGCCACTGGTATGTAGCAACTACATTCATAACCAATTTTTAGATGACAGTAAAGTACAGACTTAGGGTCAAAGCTCTGAATTAGGAGATTAATTGGATCACTGTTGCTGAATCCACTGTGCGAAATTGCAGAAAAGCACTGACCCTGCCTTAGTTTTCTGAGATTCTGGGTGTCAGTACTAGTTTATCTGTTTTTATTGAGAATTGAGCTCAAATGTTTCTAGTTCTCTATCATTAACACTATCCCCTACAGCCACATACACATCAATAATAGGCCCATAACAATGTCATAAGAATCTGTAAATTTATATATAAAGTATTTTGTGTTTTAGAAAGATATTATTACCATGTTTTAAACTTAAAATATAGGTCAAATTTGTGTGGTTTCTCATTTATAGTCAAACATAAAGAATGTACGAGAGAATCATGGATATGTAAGAATATTTTATTTTTAAACTAAAGACTGCTTTTTCACATCTGAGTTACCACCACAGCAAATGGATTTTAGAGTTACTAAAGCTTTTTACCATAATTCTAAGTCAACTTCCAAAATATCCAGTATTCAATTACTTATTTTAAGTGACTGCTTTAACTATCACCCACAACTTATTATTTGAAAATAATATGGGGGTCGGCTCGATAGCCCAGTGGATAGGGCGCCGGCATACCACATGGGAGGCCCTGGGTTCGATTCCCGGGGACCTCTCCTAGCGGGCAAGCTTGAGAATGGCAAGCTGCCATGGGCGGGCCGGAGCCGCCGTGGGCAGGGCAAGAAGCTGCCACGGACAGGGCAAGAGCCGCCACGGGCAGGGCAGGTCGCCCGCAGATGGTGCGCAGCCAGCCACCCGCGAACTGAATCAAGCGCCGGCCGTGAACGGACGCAGAGACCGCCCACAAGCGGGGAAAGCCGCGCCTGTGCAGTGACCACTCTCGGCGCGTCGCCGCAGCGGGGGGAAGGGGAGATATGTAATAAAATAAATAAAATCTTTAAAAAAAAAAAAAAAAGAAAATAATATGAATATACATTTAAGACTCATAATGGAAAATTAAGTGTAAATATTAAATCATAAAATACTTCCTAAAATAGCTGTTATGTTACCTAAAAAGGGGGTAAAATTTACAAATATTTTTACTTTCTACTGGCAAAGAAGTATTTTTCCATTAAATGTGGATAACATATATATTAATTTTAGTATAAAGAAACATAACGAGGGGCCGGCTGGATAGCCCAGTGGATAGGGCGCCGGCATACCACATGGGAGGCCCCGGGTTCGGTTCCCGGGGACCTCTCTTAGTGGGCAGACCGCCTTGAGAATGACAAGCCGCCATGGGCGGGCCAGAGCCGCCGTGGGCAGGGCAAAAAGCTGCCAAGGACAGGCAAAAGCCGCCACGGGCAGGGCAGGTCGCCCACGAATGGAGCACAGCCAGCCACCCGCGAACTGAAAGCCAGCCGTGAATGGAAGCAGAAGCCGCCCACAAGCAGGGAAAGCCACGCCTGTGCAGTGACCAGTCTCGGCGTGTCGCTGCAGCGGGGGGGAGGGGAGATATGTAATAAAATAAATACATCTTTAAAAAAAAAAAAAGAAACATAACCATAAAATAATGAATAAATTTGTATAACATTACTGATTTACAATCTATATTTAAAAAAAATATATGTATCAACTGCTTCTATCTATTCACGAGCAATTTTTTTTCTGTAAATTATATAATGGTTGTCTGGTAAATACATGAAACGTTTATAAGCATTCAAAGTTATAGCCCAGAAGGATATGTTTTTTTTTCTTCTTTCAAATTAATTTTGCAAACTAAGAAAATATATATGTGCTTTAGATAGAAAAAGTAAATACATCTTTGCTTCTATAGTCTACTTTCTGACCAGCTTTACAGTGCATTTAAATTATATTTTCCAGAAAACCAACTTTGGTTTTATAAAACAAAATAAAGCAAAAAGTTTTAACAATCAACTACAGTACATCTAGGACACTAATTTCATTTACTATAAGAGATGGGCTCTGTACTTTATTGGGATAAGCCATTCCTTCAAATGCTCATCCAAATATTTTATACTTTAAAAATCTCTTCCACCTAGTGAAGGTATGATTTATTGGTAACATGTACTAACATTTATAATAATATAAAGCATATAAATATTTCATATTCAATATTTTCAAAATATAAAAAGAGCTTAATAATTACCACTACATTAAAAGTATATGTAAACCATCAGTAAGTACTCTGTCACTTAAAAGTTGCAAGAGAGGTAATAAAACTAACTTCTGAAAACCATCTGGCTTGTTAAATATTAGTCAGTGGAGCTGAGTTAAAGCCATGAAAGTCATAAAAAGTACTGAATAACTTGTAGTTATACAGAATAACTTGTGAGTCATTCACAACATACTTATGTGTCAAATTAACCTTTAATACTAAACATGCAGAACTCTTTATGCTAAATCATCCCCCTTAACAATGTTATAAAATACATTTCACATAAAATAACTCAAAAGACTATTTCCTCAAAGGATTAGTAGACATATCAAAAACGCAGATTATGATTTCCTCAAAGAGTTACCAATAAAATTAGAATTAGAATATAGGTTTTCTTTCCATCTCTGGTGTTACAGTCAATATGCAGTATGATTGTAAACATTTCCTAATTGGTTCGATGAAAAGTCACGGTACCAAAATGCTCAGTCACTCAAATACAATCATTTCATTTTTACTTAGGATTGATATAATAAACATACAAACGCAAGATTCTTAAACTCGACCAGTATTTTTAAAAATAGCCTGCCTGGAATTAGTGAATTGTAATACTATCTCATTCTGCTTTCTTGAATTAAAAATGAGCCAAGGTGGGGCTCACAGACCAAATTTAGACCCTTAATAATTCTAGAATGAATAAGTAGCATGACAAACAACAAAACAAAGATACACTGCACTTAACCTTACTGAAGTCACATAAAATTTCATTTCTCATTATACGTAGGTTTTTAACTAAATGAATATTTTTTCATACTTACTGAATAAGGAGGGGTAGGCAGTGAAACTTTAGAAATAAGCTTTAATATATGCCCATTTCTTTTGTGAATAAAATGAAAAATAGAAGTATTAATAATTACTGAGTTATTTTCATCCAAATGCTCACAGAGAGGAAAAGGATGTGGTAAAGGCACACGAGATTCAACCTCATAAATATCTCCATCTTGTTCTTCCAACCATGCACCACTGAGTTTGACAGTTCCCAAAAAAGTCCTGTAAGGATCCATTCTAGAAGGTGTAGCTGCTAATCTTCCTCATTTGATTTATCATGTTCCCACTACATTAAAAAGCTCTTTTTAGTTGATAAAAAGATACCATATCAGTATGAAAAATTCTTTTTAGCTCAAATAAAACTACAAAATTAATTCACACAATTGAACAATAAAATGGAGAAAAAAGTCCAGCAAAAAACCCTACAAATCTAAAAAAACGACATCTCCATCAGTCTTCATCTAAAACAAGACAAAACCAAAAAGCTCCCTCGCAAAAAATTCAAAAAACACAAAGCCAAAACCAACAAAAAAATCTTTTCAATTAGGATAATTAAGTCCTTGAAGAATGTTAGAATGAAAATGTAAAAATCTCATTGAGCAATAAAGAACTTGCAATATCAAATGTGTCTGTGGTAATAAGCCTTCCAAACAGAACCTGGCAGGGAAAGTCAAGTTTTAAATCTCCATAGTAGCAGTCAAGTAGTTGCAACATTTATTTCCCTTGTTGTTGCTGCTTCACTCAATTCAAAAGGAAAAGCTCTTCTAAACTGAGCTATGCAAATCAACTCTCAGGCTGAGCCAAAGGATTCTAGTCAGTGTCCCCTGAGGAAAAGGTCAGAACAGAGGGTGTGGTTTAATGTCTTTACCTATAGGTGTACTGATAGGTGGAATGTGAATCAACAAGCCCACAAAAAAGCCTGCCTAACAGGATCCAAGTTCCATGTCAGAGCTCTGAAAAAGGCAATTAGGCAAGTTCATAATGCTTCTAGGATAAGCTGGTGTTTTTCTAGCCCATTAAAAAAATGCTTTAATTAAAAAATGTGAAATCAGTATGTTTGAATCCACATTACTAATTTAGTTATCAAAGTATACCAAATAATCATAATTATTTCTGGGAAACAAATTAGCACTTCCTTCTGATATTTCCTTAGGAAAAAACACTCATTCTTTTGAGCCATCCACTAAAACTAAATACAGATAGTTCAGTTATAGCCTGTTTATATGTTGAATTGCTTATTGAGTGAATGTTAAGGGAAAAAAAAGCTTCCTTTTTAAGTTACATTGTATGTAAAAGCTGAAAATTATAGCACTTAAAGTATCCTATGAACCCTGACTAAAAATTAAAAGCCCACATTGTACCCAATAGCAGTGAATTTGCATCCTGGTAACTCCAGAAACTTGGGCAATATGGAATAAACCGACCAACCCAGAAGTTTAAAAGATATAACTCTTACTTTTTAATAATAAAAGATTCTCAGTAATGAAAGCTGTTTTTAATGAAGCAATAATAAGCTTCATTTTGCTGCCTTTTCTCTATCCAATAACTAAATATCCGAAGCCCACAAAGCCTTTATCTAATATGGAAAATCCCTAAATAAAGCAAGCAGATAACATCAACAAAAATCCATTTTATAGCCACTTTCACTATATAATGTTTTTTAGAGGTGCCAATATCCAAACCCTTCACAGTGGACTAATAAGTGACACAGAGAAAACGAGGTTTTCTACAGAAAGCTCAGAATCCACAAGGAGATGGCCTGGGGAAGAAAATAGGAGATGCCTCTTAAATTCTAGAACTTGGCAATGACAAATTTCTATTTATTATGTGAGTTCTCCAGTTAGCTTGTAAAAACATCTTAACATCTGTACAAGACAGTGGCCTAAATTTACTACTACTGCAGCTAAATTTGACTTTACTGAGGATTCAGCAGACATAAAATTATTGATACCCCAGCTGCTTAACTTTATACACTGATGGAACCCATGCTTTGAATATCAGATACTTCTCAAAAATAGTCTTTCCTCCCTCTGTGAATTACAGTTTATTTTGTAATCTGGTGTCTAATTTCTCTTATTTAAACCAAAAGCAAAACCTATAAGAAGTAGCCCTTGTAAATAATAACATTTAGATCAAGGTAAGAGCTAACAAGAAAGAAAAGAGAAAAACAAGGGATAAAAAAATGGCTCAAAAAACCCACAATGATTAAGATGATTTAGGGTAGAGCAAATAGCCCTCATACCAACAGTATTTTAACTGATAGTATATTAGTGCATAATATATTAACTGGTGTTCAGAAAAGTGAGCTGGAATTAAAATAAGTCAGTTATATTCTATCTTTTTCCATTTTAGAAAGCATGTAAAACTTTTTTGCATTCAAAATCTGTTAAAATTAAAGAGCTTGAGACTTTCGGGAAGACAACATTGGTAGGTAGGCATGGCTCAACTCTCTTATGAAAAACACTGAGGAAAGACAAAAGGCTGAATGAGGATCCTGCTTTGGGGATCTGGAGACCAGGAGATTGCTGCGAATCCCCTAAGAATCTGAGGGACAGAAAGATGAAGAAGCAGAAATGAAAACCCTGAGTTACTAAACCTCCAAGCCAGGAAAGCCATCCACCCACCCCCACCCTGGAGGTGAACAGCCTGGATAAAATCCATGGCTCAGTGTAGCCAACTGAGAGGGGAACAGACCTCTTCCTCCCTGGGAAGAGGGAGGGTGTGGCAGAGGGTGGAGAGTGGCTTCTCCTCAGTGAGTTCGGCCAGCAGCGCCCACTGTGACTCTACATTCTGGCCAGACAGGATTCACCAGTATGCAGAGGTTGAAAGAATCACCTCCATGGAGAGGGTCGACAATGAGTGCCATCTGCTGGCCAATTGGGAAAGTGCAAGGAGAAAACTACTTTTAGGAGTCTCTTATCCCAAACCTCTGGGACTGGACCTGCACCTCATGAGCAAGTCCTTGGCCCTGTTTTGATAACTTAACCTGGGAAATTTTAAAGGTTTTTAATAAGATGAACCTAAAATCAAAGAAGAGCTGTGAAACAAAACTACTAGGCAAGAGAGAGAAATTGACCATCACAGTAAATTTATCAACATATTCAGATACCTAAACATCAGCAAAAAATTACAAGTCATACTAAGAAACAGGAAAAGATGACCCAGCCAAAGGAACAAACCAAAAATCCTGATGAGACAAAGGATTAAGACAACTAATCAATGAGATCACACAAATCTCCTAAATCAATTCATGAACCTGAAGGAAAATATGAATAAAGAAATAAAGGATATTAAGAAGATGCTGGGTAAGCATAAAGAACAATCTGAAAGCCTGTAAAGAAAAGTAACAGAGCTTAGGGGATTGAAAGACACAATGGATGAGATTAAATATACATTAGAGGGCAGCAGGTGTGGCTTAAGTGGTTGAGCTCCTGCTAAAAACAAAACAAATAAACAAAAAAACCAACACTCATTGGGGAGTGGATGTAGCTCAGTGGTTGAGTGCCTGCTTCCCATGTTCAATCCCTGGTACCTCCTTAAAAAAACAACAACAACGGCATTAGAGGCATATAAGAGGAAACTGAATTGATGGAGAACAGAATTGGTGAAATCAAGGACAGAACATCTGAACTTGAAAGGGCAGAAAAAATAATGGAACATGGTCTCAGAGATTGAATGATAAAGCAAAACACACAAACACACATGTTATTGGTGTCCCAGAGGAGAAGAGAACAGAAAAGGGGCAGAAAGAATATTTCAGGTAATGACCAAAAACTTCTCAATCATTATCAAAGATATAAATTTCAATATTGAAGAAGGATGTTTTGGTCAGCCAAAGGTGTGCCTTTTGAAATATACTAAATATTGGTCGGTCTTTACAAAAGGGTATTTATTTGGGGTAGAAGCTTACAGTTACCAGGCCACAAACAGAAATTTCTTCCCATACCAAAGTTCACGTGTTGGAGAAAGATGGCTGCCGACGTCTCCAGGGTTCAGGCTTCCGGATTCCTTTGTTCCCGGGGCTGCGTTTCTCTCCGGGCTTAGCTTCGGTTTCCTTTCACGAGTTCAGCTGAAGACTATGAGACTCTCTGCGTTGCGTCTCTCCACAAGGCCAGCTGTAGCCTATCCGGCGATCGGCTCACTCCAACATCAGAACTGCTTCTCCAAATCTCTTCTCTCTGCTGCCTCTTATCTAGCCTTCCATACTTGAGACCACGCCCACCAAGGGGCAGGGCTCAACGTCTCACTGACGTGGCAGTTAACGCCCTACTCACAACTCAATCATGCCCAGATGAACAGACCAGCTTACAAACATAATCTAATCTATATTTTTGGAATTCATAATTAAATCAAACTCAAACCATTACAAAGGACAAGGCACCCCAAAGAGAATAAACCCAAATAGACCTACTCTGAGAGATTTACTCATAATGAAAAATATCAGAAGTGAAAAAGCAGATTCTGAAAGCAGCAAGAGAAAAGCAAAGCATCACATACAAGGGAACCTCAGTAAGAT
Source organism: Chaetophractus vellerosus (assembly GCA_004027955.1). NCBI lineage: Eukaryota > Metazoa > Chordata > Mammalia > Cingulata > Chlamyphoridae > Chaetophractus > Chaetophractus vellerosus. The sequence goes on from PVKH010004162.1 coordinate 20,561, forward strand.
TAAGTGCCGACCTCTCATCAGAAACAATGAGTTGAGAAAACAGTGGTATGAAATAATAAAACTGCCAAGAATTCTGTATCTGTTGTATTCCTGAATACAAATGTGAAGAATCTACTGTAGAATGTCAACTTTAGCTAAAATTTCATAATACAGCAAATAAAATACTGGCGTTATTATACCTACTATCAACGTTATTACTACAGCTGTCTACCACTATTCAACAAACGGTTCTGGGAGAACTGGATATCCATATCCAAAAGGAAGAAAGAAGACCCCTACCTCACACATTTTACAAAATTAACTCAAAACAGATTCAAGGACCTAATATAAAATCTACAACCATAAAACTCCTAGAAGAAAATGCAGGAAAACATCTTTAAGATCTTGTGGTAGATGGTAGTTTCATACACCTTACACCCAAAGCACGAGCAACAAAAGAAAAAAATAGATAAATGGGATCGCCTCAAACTTAAACACTTTTGGTCTTCAAAAGACTTTGTCAAGAAAGTAAAAAGCCAGGCTTCTCAATGGGAGATAACATTGGGAAACCACATATCCGATAAGGGTTTGACATCCATTTTATATAAAGAGATAATACATCTCAATGATAAAAAGACAAGCAACCCAATTAAAAATGGGCAAAAGACTTGAATAGACATTTATTGAAAGAGGAAATACAAATGGCCAAAAAGCACATGAAAAAATGCTCAACATCACTAGCTATTAGGGAAATACAGTTCAAAACTACGAGATACCTTTTCACACCTTATAGAATGGCCATTATTTAAAAATCAACAACAACAACAACAGAAAACTACAAGTGCTAGAGAGGATGTGGAGAAGTAGGAATATTCCTTCACTGTTGATGGGAATGTAGAATGGTGTAGCCTCGGTGGAAAACAGTTTGGCAGTACCTTAAGAAGCTGAATATAAAACAGCCGTATGATCCAGCAATTCCATTACTAGGAATATATTCAGAAGAACTGAAAGCAAAGACACAAACTGACATTTACACATCGATGTTCATAGCAGCATTATTCACAATTGCTAAAATATGGAATCAGACCAAGTGTCCATCAATCGATGATTGGATAAACAAAATGTGGTTTATATATACAATGGAATATTATTTAGGTGTAAGAAGAAATGAAATTGGGATGCATATGACAAAATACATGAACCTAGATGACATTATGTTAAGTGAAATAAGTCAGACACAAAAAGACAAATATTGTACGGTCTCACTAACATGAACTAAATATGATGAGTAAACTCACAGAGTAAACTCTAGAGTATAGATTACTAGGAGACTGAATGTGGGTTGAGAATGGGAGCTGATGCATAATGTACATAGAATTTTTAATAAGGTTAATTATAACTATAGAAATGAATAGAGTTGATGACAACACATTATAGTGAGTATAATTAAGTTGTAGTCTGTGGATGTAAATGTCAACTTAAAGTAAGCTAGAGAATAAGCTAGGGAATATGTAACAGTGATTTTGCTGGTCGATGAAGATTGTAGTTAATAGTATAAATATAGGAATGTTCTCCCTTTACAAAGGGCTAAGAATATAAATGATACACGGGAAAATTACAACTAATGTAACTCATGGATGATGATTAACAGTAATATTGTAATATTTTTGTAGCGATGGCAAAGAAGATCTTATATCAATTCTAAGAGACAACAATGGGAGGGCATAAGGGGATTGGAATTCTTCCTTTTGGAGTAATGAAAACGTTCTAAAATTGACTGAGATGATGACAACACAACTCTGATGAAAATGAGAGCCAGTGAGTATACACTTTGAATGGACTGTATAATACATGGGACTGTGTAACACAGGGTATCTAGTGGTGGAAGATGGACTGTGATGTATAATCTCTCATGGATTATAACAAATATATAATACAGGGTGTTAGCAATCAGGTGGGTTGGGGGAAAAGACACCAAACGTAAGATATGGGCTATAGTAAGTAGAAATATGTTGACGATGCTCTTTCATAGTTTATAAGAATGTTTCGCAACAATGCAAGGTGTTGGTGATGAGGTGATGTATGAAAACCCTGTATAATGAAATGTATGTTTGTTTTGTAAATTCACAACTTTTACTATCCACTTATCGTTTAAGTATATTCATGTATGAATGATGTACTTTAATAAATTTTTTAAAAATTAAAGAACTTCAATTTTAAGGACGCATTTAATTATTCAAACTAGCTCATACCCTCAGGTTTCAGAGAGATAAAAATTTAATGAATATTTAAAGGCTGTTAATTTGCTGTATAGAGCTATATTTCCCAAACTAAATGGCTTTAATTTAACCATACAGCAGGCCATTTAACCTTTCCCCCCATCAATAATTTCCCTCAAATTTAAAAACCCTTCTATATGTTGTTCTGGATTTTGAATTTTTTTTCTACTATTTCCTTAAGTTATTTAGTTGAGGGACTAAAATCCTGGGTACAAGTCCCTGACAGAGCCCTGATCAATGCTAAGTGCAATGTGGGCAATACTTGATGGCAGTTTTTGTGAACTTCAATTCTTTGATTTCAGTTAAGTTTAAAACACAATGACAAAACAAAAATTTAGTATATACTTCTGTTTTATTCTTAGGAAAAGTCTCCTTTTTAGAGAAAATATAGCATCATACAGCTTACGTTCCATTATTCTCCAAAATAAAAATTGGGAAACTCATGAGACTTAATGAAAATCATTCCTTAGGAATAAATTCCTTATTTATAAATTTATACCAGGGCTTAATAATCTCCTGTGGCTCTAAATAGTACCCCTGGATTCTGGAAAACTTTAATTGCTGAAGCATATTCCCATAGAACAGACTAATTTCTATTTGTTTCTGATATAAGAGTCAAGAATCTGTGAAACTTATGAAAGAGTATGGCAGAACCAAAAAAAGATGACTGAATAAAGACAGTGTTAAAGAGTTAGCTTTCTAAGGACCCGAGAGTAGTCTCCAAGCAATTTTCCTCATATTGTAATGACAGCTAGCCCACCCAACAGAAAACCACCAATAGGCTGAATATAAGCCTGTCAGAGCAAAAAAAAGAGGTAAGCTGAACCATAATGAATGTATGTACTTGGACATACCATTGGGAAAATCACTTCTCAGATCAAATACATAAAGTGAAAAACTCTTAGGGGAGCAGATGTGGCTCAAGCAGTTGGGCACCCGCCTCCCACATGGGAGGTCCCAGGTTTGGTTCCCGGTGCCTCTGAGC
>PVKH010004163.1:0-23791 GCA_004027955.1 Chaetophractus vellerosus
GTTTAGCCACTTAGGGACTTGTCATTTCTATTCTGAAATGCAAACTCCCTGAGAGGTAGAGCTGTGCCTGAGTCACCTGGTCCCTTGTCCTTATTTCTACTTCTCAACTCATCTCTTCTCCCTCCACCCTCACCCCTTGTATGTCAATTTTCCTTCAGTAGGCACACAATAAAATATCTGTTGAGTGAAAGTTATTTGTGCCTTCAGATTTTTTCAAAAGAAAAGAATAGTCACACTGCTTTATGATCCAAGTGTTGGCAGTTTAAATTCCTCTTAAGCAAAACAGAAAATTTACATAAATGTCTCATTTTCAGCTATGATCCCCTCCAAGGGAATTTAGTGAAGTCATGACCATGACATTTTGCCACTCCCAACAGAATAGGTTTCTCCTACCATGAAGCTCCCTTTCTCCCAAGAGAAGCTCCCCTCCTCCTCATCAGCCACACAAGGGAATCAGCAGGGCTGACAGTCTCTTAAAGAATCTTGTATGACGAGTTGAAGATACTCTGTGTGTGTTGGACATTTTAAAATGAATAGATATTTTATATTTTCTGCTTTTCTTTGAGAAGATCAACCTTTGCTATTTTTATCTGTTTAATGGTTTCTATATTTTTATTTCTCATTATGTTAGCGAGACATCTAGACATGAGAATGGGCATCACAGTGTACAGCATGTGTTTATGAGACACACGGAATCACAGAATGTTCAAACTAGAAGGGACAAGACACATCCTCCTCTAGGACCAATGACGAAGTCAAGACTCAGACGGGAAACTCACACAGCCAGGTGGTCGGAGCAGGCATGAGAGCCGAGCCCCTGCCTCCCAGTCCCTGCCCACTCTCTGATGTTTCCTCCCAGTTGTTCCTGGTGTCCAGCTACTGCAGCCCAGTGCTAATGGGGGCAAGGTTTGTTCCCCATGTAGAGCAGCTTCCTTCACAGAGGGAACCTCTTAATTTCTGGGACAAATCCTGTACCTCTAATGCTGTTTGGGCACATGATGAAGCAAGTGAAGGAATTACAGGATGATTCGATACCAGAACATCGGCCTCCACTGGAGAGCCACGTGAAAGTGTATGTCTTCCTGACAAGGAGTCAGGAAGGACCATTACCTTTGTCTCGGGGGGCAGCAGGCTGCGCTGTAATTCTTTGAAGAGGGCCACTGTCTGGTGCAGGGACTCTATGTAAAGGGACTTTTCCAATGCTCCCAGCAGGCAACATTTTATGTATTCTCATGTAAGCTTACCTTTCACTTTCAACTCTCTTCATTTCTGAAAATAGCCATTTAATTAGCTTTACTCTTTAAGATAGCTGTGCACCCATGACAACGCATGAACCATACTAGCTTTCTGCTCAGCTTACTCTTTGGTGTACAAAGCTAGTTTATATCAGGAGGCAATTTGGATTCCGGTTGTGTTTCTCTGGAGCCTTTCAAGCGTGGCGAGCAAGATGACATGGATGAGATGGAGCCTATGGCATGATGCCATGTGTACCTGTAGGAGGACCTGGGCCAAGGAGCTTTAGAGACCCCTCTTTTGAACATACCTGGACAGCACTCTATGGAGAAGCAGAAATGGAGTCTATTAGTATAATGAATTCTAACACAAATCTGACATCATGATGTAAGCATTTGACATCAGAATCTGAGTGCCCATCCCTCTCCACTCTCTTTGCCCCTGACTTTAATATACAGCCTGATGTTCACATCACTGGCCAGCAAATCTTCCTTGCACCCTCAAAAGGAAGAGAGGGAGCGAGCCATTTATCAAGGACAAAGAAGGATTTAGTTATAGGGCAGCAGAACTGACCATGAAGGGTGTGGGCACCACACCTAGCTGGGGTCGGAGCACTGATTTGGTCTGTGGATCGTTAGAAATATTGTCTTAGGAACAGGGTGTGCACAGGAGTCCAGGCGGATATGGCTTGTTTCTGTTTTGTTTGGAAACTGTCCCTGTGTTCTTCCCCTTCACTCTCATTGTTCGCATCAGTCAGGGAAGAATGACCCAGGGGGTGGACTTTGATCAGCAAAGTGAACCTCCTTACAAAAGAGCCCTCAGGAGCAGGGAGAAAGTCAATGGTTGTGGTCCAGCATTAGAAGGGAAAACAAACGCAGCCTGCAGAAGGCAGTGACCTTTCCAGTACTTCCTTCTATGAGGACGCAGCCACGATGGCGTGAGTCCAGGGGTGGAAGCCACTGTCCTCACTTGTCCATTTCACCAGAAGCCCAAACCAATCACATTGTGGCGATTTTGATCTTTACTCTCTTCCCTCTGGAAATGCAGCTTTTCCGCCATTCATTTTTCCACTTGAGGGAATGAATGCTTTACGTGTTTATTCCTCCTCCTGTCTGAGAGATTCCGTGAAAACTGTCCTGCTGCTTCTGCCCTGCTGAACCCTCCTTTAGCACTGAACTATAACTACCATTTCTTGTTCTTGCTTGTTTCCATTTTATCTAAATGTTACCAGAAAACTAATTAATAAACAAGATCCTACTGCAATCTTATCAGGGAATACATTTTCCTTTGAGGGAGCCTCATGAGTTCTGAATTTATAATTTTTGATAAGTTAATACAAGTGTGGCTGAAGTTACCTTTGCATTATTTATGAGGGGAAAATACTCAAAACATTGTAACATTTATGTAATCAATGTATCCTTAAAAAAAACTTTCTAAAAAATAAAAATAAAAGACATTTAAAAATACTCAAACAAATGAATAGAATGAATAAGCTATATACCAAAAAAAGTGTTACCTATTGGGGGAAAAAAACCTGGCAATTTAGAACCATCAGTTGCTTACATTGTGCTTCCTGTATGTTCCTGAATTACGATCAGTCCAGCAAAGTCCCCAAATGAGTGTTGCAGAGAAATACCATAGAAATTTTGAGAAGGGAAGGGAGCATGGGCTGGATTGCTGGGGATCTGATGGCAGAAGGAGGATGTGGAGGTAGCCTGTTAAGGATGGGGATGATTGAAGTTTGCAGGAGGTGGCCATAAAGGCATCCCAAGCAGAGAAGTCACAGGACAGAAGCAGATGAATGGGACAGACTATGATGTGTGTGAGACCCTGGGAGAAGCCTGGCCCTTGGGTGGTGCCAGCCTCTGGTGGAGTTGGTCTTGGAGGCATGGGGTAGAAAGCGAGGCTGAGTAGGTGGGGACCAGTGGGACTCAATGCCCAGGGACAGTTATGACCCATTGCATTGCATTACTTAGCAAATCAACACATTATTTTTTCTAAAAATACATTCTATAATTTAGACTTGGAATTATGAGGGCTTCTGAGTAGGTTTACCCATCAGGGTAGCATCTTCTACATGTGACAATGAGACAGTTGCACAGTTGTTAGAACTCTCATCCAGAGCCACTTGCACAGACTTCTTAGATTAGAGATGATGGCCTGGTGTTAAGAGGGCAGCCTTGACATATATCTGGGGTAGACACTGGCTTCTTCCCATAGAAATATCTGTGACATCCTTAACCTCCTTAGGAGAGGAAGTACATAAGGAGAGATGTGTTATTTCTGTCCTTGTAGCAAGGTCAGACCCTAAAGTGGCCTTTGGGACACATTATTCACTTCATCCAAGTCTGTTTAAAATTGGCACAGTTTTGCCAGTGCATATGGTTTTGTGATGGTTTGCGTGATCCTTGCTATACAGGGCCACAGGTACCTTGAAACCCCAAAATGTGCATGCCCAGGAGAGTGGAGTACCACTGACTTCACATATGAAATCACAACTGAAGAAAGATTCATTAGCAGACACTTGGATAACCATGGCCTGTTATTTTACCTGTAATTCTTGACTTGCGAAAATAGATTGGTATTGCCAGGTTCAAATTCATTTATCTTGCATCCTTTTGTATATTTTATTTTGTTTTTATCTATGAATGGCTATTCTCTGAGTCTATTTGGTTTTCTTGTTCATACTAGAAAGAATCAGGAGTCTGTTCATTTGTTGATAGACTAAAATCTGACTCTGCTGGTCAAGATTTTCATGAGTTTGAAGATGTGGATCTTTGTGGAAATCGTGGCATAGTTTAGTTTCCCTGTTAGTTCAATACTGCTAGTTCCTGGAGAGTTTTCTTTCTTTAAACAAGGGCCCGCATGCCTCAGCGCTAAGGTACGCCAAAGGCTCATAAAGGCTAATCGAGGAAAGGCTCTGTTGGCCATGAAAATCTTGACCCGCAGAGTCAGATGGGAAAAATTAATACAGATTTGTACCTGGTCTAGAAACTCCTCCTTAAGGATGTTTGAAGAGATAATCAAGAAGTTTATATCTTCAGCCACAAATGAAACAAAATAGAGGTGCCATGTACTCGGTAACGACCTTCAGGCAGATGCTGCAGTGACTTTCTTCCTTCACTTGTTCCAGAGAGGCAGGTGTTTATAAAGTTACTGCCTCTCAGGGTGAGCTGAATGTTTTGAGTCTTTGGTTCTGGACAGTGATATTCTAATGAACTACAACTTAGGTGATGGGAAGAACTCAAAGTTTCTGAGTTAGTGATCTTAAAAATTTGGAAAATGACTCTCTTCTTATCAGAAGCCCTCTGGAGTACTGTCCAGGAAAGAACCTTAGGCTGGAAAGCAGCAGCACAGTCCAAACGGTCCATGCCCTGGAGATGAGTTATTTATCGTTTGCCTCTGCCAGGTAGTAAATATTCAGCTATGGAGAGTTCCTGGGACCTTTGGGCCCCTCACAGCATCACCTGGCACATAACTGATGGACAGCTGGACAAAACGAGACCTGCCACCACATCTATCCTCCCCATGGTCGTTATTCAAAGCACAGCAGACTATCAGTTACACCTACACAGACTACATGCTCCTCCTCCGTTTACAGCATTCATTCAGCAAATACTCAGTATTGATGCTTACAGTATGCAAAGAATTCTGCTAGATACATCACTGTACTTTGATAGGGGCTGGGACTAGAGATGGGATAGAAGCAGAAGTCTTGCTCCTGTAATGTAAAAGTCTTTCATGAAAATAGGAAATAATCTCTCTCTCTCAAGGACCCCAAAATGGACTTTCATAGCTTATCATATAGAAATAGTGGCAAAAAAAAACATAATGGGCTGCAAAATATTGGTGTGGGTTTTAAAAAATCAGTTGAAATGTCAATTAAAATTTACCTCTAATGAAATATCTAGAATAGGTATAGTCATAGAGACAGAAAATAGATTAGAGGTTACCAGGTCCTGGAGGGCAGGGGGATGGAGATTTATTGCTTAATGTGTACAGAGTATCTCTATTTGGTGATGAAAAAGTTTTAGTAATGGATGGTGGTGACGGTAGCACAATACTGAATGTAATTAATGCCATTGAATTGTATGCTTAAAAATAGTTAACATCCAAATTTTATGTTCTCTATATCCACAATAAATTTTAAAGAGTGAAAAATAAAAGAAAACCCCTCTAATCCCTTTGGATGGGTCAGAGCATGGCTATATCATGGCTTATATCATGGTTGATATAAGATGACCATGTGATATGGTTTTTGCTAGCATGTTTACTTGCATATTGAATATACTGGCGTACTCAAATAGAAGTCCAGATCTGTCTGATGCTGAATGTAAACTTGTTCCATGTATTTGTGTGTTCAGCATTTTCAAACTGCTCTGCTTAGACCTGGGCTCCATGTCTGACCTCAGCTGGGTTCATTGGTGGTTATTAAAAATGAACACCTGCATGGAAAGGGTGAATGAACTGGGGAAGGCTTTAACTTGAGAAAACTGGGCACCAGTTAAGTGAGGACTTTGAAGGAAGTGAAAATGTAAAGAAAAACCGAAGACTTTAATCATGACATGAAAGGAGAGTTTCTTATCCGTGAGGCTTTTTAACTATTAGAGTGAGTTGTAAATTATCGGGAGGAGGTAAAAGAAGATAAAAAAATAATCTTTATAAAGTAGCTTAGAATGTAACATGCCCAAAGGCAAGGCATGACTGGAGAATAATCTATTGAGCTATCTTCTAACTCTGTAGTTTTATATTACCCTAATTACATAGGCAGAAATGGAAGTCATACATGTAAAATTGGTTAAGTGAGCTTTAAGTCACATTGATGTGATAAGCTGAACAGAACTTCAACTCGTACATTAAAAGAATGTACAGCATTGCTTTTGAAGGAACGATTAGAAGTGATAATTTTTAGCATATTGTTGATCTAAGGACTTCACATAGTTGGACCCTGGTTATAAGTTTTAAGTTTAGCTTTAAAACTAGCATAGGTTACTTTGCAATGCAAAGTTGGTGATTTCATCTCCAAATTTCAGTTATAGTAAACTGAGGTTTTGGTGCTGAATTAATTTCACACAAAGGGTTTGAGAATTGAAAATGATTATGCCTGCTTACTGGCATGCATGATCCTTCAATAAATTTACTCTGTCTGACACAAACCATATCTATCCATAAAGCTTGCTACTTCTATTCCTGTTATAAAATAATGCCTTTACTTTCACAGTGGAAGGCACATAGCAACCTCCAGTGACACTGAAGAACTGTACAGTGTATATACCAAAGGGTTGGCTAGCCACTGAGCTATATCCCTGAGACCCCTTCAAACAAAGTTTGGTGACCACATTCCGAGTTTGCTGAGAACAGCAGCTTCTCTCCTTGGCATGAAATAATGGCCCAATAACTGACTCTTCTTTGATTCAGATCGGCCTTTTCACCATAGCCTGTAGCCTAGGCTGTAAGTCTGAAGGAAAGGAAAGATAGCACGGGACAAGCAAATGCAGGTCTGCAGGCATCGTGACTCAGGCCTGCTGAGTTTGAAGGGAGTTAATGTATCCATAGCTGTGCCTCATCTCCTTAAGACAGCTTATCCTTCAATTATGTTATAATTTAAGTGGGGAATTCGATAGAGAAAACTGAACTGGTCGCCATTCATCCAGCACCCAGAGGGCCAGGTGCTTCACTCCTTTTGTTCTGCATCTTCATCAAGGCTGCGCTATTGAAAGATCCCCAGGGATTTTTCTTAGGGAAAAATCATTTAGCACAAGTGGCATCATTTATCTCAGAAATGATTCCTAGGCTGTTCCATAAATACTAATGAAGTACGTAACAATGTGTTCCACCTTGGAATTTGCAGCAGAAGTCACAGATGCTGGCTTTCTGAGTGAGAGCAGAAGATTTTACCGCATGTCAGAATTTGGTCATCAGGTATGCCTGGTTAATTTTCCCCCAACCCCCACACTCCCTTAAATAGCCCCAGATATTTAAGAAAAAATCTCAAGGCAAAGATATGTCCAAAAAGGGGTAAGGGGTGGACAAGATACTGCTAACCACAGGCGTCAATCAGTACATACAGCAAATATGTGATTATACAGAAAAGATGTGTTTATTGCTAATGGAAATGGAGATATTTCATTTGATGCATATTTGACTTTGTACTCTGAGTAGGACACTCCACTAGCTACTCTGAAGTACACAAAGACGCAGTCTTTTATTCTCATGGTATTTATAATATGGTAGGTGAGACGATACATGCAGACAAAAATACAAAGCAAAGAATGATCTTTATGTTAATATGTTCAAAGTGTGATGTTCAATAAACAATGGCCTACAGTACATGGAACATCAGACTGCAGAGATCAGTGGGACTTGGTGACTTACCTTGAGCATACTTTCTGGAAGGTCTACGGCTGTGGGGAATGGAGGTCTGTCCCCTTTTCTTTCTATCTCCACTGCTGCTGCCCAGTCTTAACCACTGTCACCTGTCTCCTGGACTACTGAACTTGAAGTTCCTAAGTGGTTTCCCTGCTTTCACACATGCTCCTGCCATACCCCATTTGCCCTACAGCAGCTGGACAGTATTTTTAAATTGTAAATCAGATCCCATTACACTCCCACCTCATGGTTACAAAACCCTGTATATACAAGTCCCTCCATAATCTGGCACTTGCTTTCATCTCTGACCTCATCCACTTATCCTTCCCTCACAGTATTTAACCCACCCTGCTTTTTTTCTCTTCCTTGAACATGTCAAACTCTTTCCACATTTGGGCTTTGGCACTGTTTGTTGTATCCAAAAGACTTCTTTCTCTTCCACATATTTTTGAGCAGGATTCCTCACCATGCAGATGGATCTCAGCTTAAATTTTACCTCCTCAACTGTGCAGATGTAGGATAGTATCCAAATACTTCATCTAAATTTTTAGCCTCTATTCCTGCCTCCCAAACATACGCTACCGAATGCCTTATTTTTAAAAAGTGCATAGCACTTGTCACTCATTGAACTTTTCTTGTTAGTTTTCCTACTTCTCTATTGCCTGTGTCTCCCTGTAGCTCCCCAAATTGGAAATTTCATGAGAGCAGGAAACTTATCAGTGTTGTTTACACACTAGATCCTTAGAGCTACAGCTGACACTCAGCTGTGCTCACCAAGTAGACAGCATTAGTGTACTAGAAAATTAAGTAGAAGATAACACTTCACAATGGACTGATCAGGATGGATTTTGCAGAAGCTTTGAGATTTGAGCTGGGTCTTGGAGGATCATAAAATTTGGATAGTAACCAATATTGGTCCTGGGTAAAGTCTCAGACCCAGGAAAATAGAGCTCAATTGAAAAGTATAGCTGAGGCAAAGCATGCAATTAGTAGCCTTTGGGAGAAAACACCGAAAAGAATCATTTGGACCAAATCATGAAGAACGTTTAATACAGTTAAGAAATCTGACCTTGGTTTTGTGGGCAGCTGGGAGCAAAGCCCCCATGATCTCAGCAGCTCACTCCAGTGGCTGTGTATAGGATTAGGTTAGGGCTGGGGAGAGCCCAGTTCAACCCAGTTGGATTCAACCTAGTTGGAGCTGGGGAAATCAGGCAGAGACAAGGATGAGTGGAAGAATTATGAAAAATGGATTGAGTTTGGTGTCTGAATATTGATTTGGGGGGTGGGGGGAGGGGAGATGGTTCTAAGGTTATACAAGGAAAACCAGAGCTGTGAGAGCTTTTTGGCAGGTAAAATACTGAGTTTCCTTTCATGGAAGCTGAAGTTGAAGTACTAGGAGCGTGTCCAGATGAAAATAGTGACTTGAAGCAAGATATTGAAGTGGAGCATTAGGATGAGGTTGAGCAGAGAAATCACGATTTGGGGCTCATTTGCATAAAGTTGAGAGGCATGTGTGAATATATATCGATAAACTTGCTTAATAAAAAAAAAAGATGAGAGGTGAGGCTGTGGGGATATAGGAAATCCCTGAAGGATAGAGAATGCCTGAAGTATTGTCTTGAGGTTTGTCCCAATTTCAGGAGTGATGCAATGAAACAAGGAGGATGAAGGCAGAGAAAAAAACTATTGGGTTTTAGAATTTTTCATGGAGTAGTTCCAGATGAGTGGTAAGGGGGCAGAGAGAGTGGTTGGAGCTTGAGGGATTAGCCTTGACAATGGAAGATTCTCTTAAAAGAGAAAACATTTAGCATAGTCATAGGCAGAGTGGAAGAAGTTTGAAAAGAGGAGAGATGGAGCCTCAAGTAAGAGGACAGGTAATAACTGAGGGAGAAAGTTTCCAGAAGAGACAGGCAGGGAGAGAACAATCCAGTTTAGAGACTAGTCAATAGTCCCACAGGCAGATTTTTATAAAAGCAATATCAGAATTGCAGTGTATATATTCACTTCCAAGTTTCCACCTTATTCCTCCATGGAGAAGCGGTGACGGTTATCTTAGAATGCCCTAGTGAGGCAAGTGCTAAGGTATACCTGTCAGGGGCTGGTGATTACAAATTGGTAGCAATGAAATTCACACCACTACTATTGGGAAATTTGCAGACTCAGCTATTACCATGATTATTACTATTACTTTACTTTTTTTATTAAGGTATAACTTACACACCATAAGGTGTACAAATCTTAATCCTGCAGTTCAACATTTTTACATATGTATAACTCATACAGTCATCACCAGATCAACCTTCAGAACCTTTCCAGTACTCCCTGCAAACCTCTGTCCCCTCAGAGCAACCTGTATTTTGAACACTTGCCATAGATTAGTCTGTGAGTTTTTAATAACTTTATTGAGATGTAATTGTCATGCAAGAAACTGCACGTACTTAAATGTACAGCTTGGTAAGTTTTTTGCATGTACACATCCATGAAATCACCATAATCAAAATAATGAACTTGTGCATCATCCCCCAAATTCTCCTCATATCCCTTGGTAATTCCTTTTCATGTGCTTATTTTCCGTCCGTATCTTCTTTGGTAAAGAGTTTGTCCAAATCTTTTGTTCATTTTTGTACTGGGATTATTTTTTATGAGACTTTTTAAAAATTATCTTCTGGAAACAAGACCTTTATCAGATCAATGACTTGCAAATATTTTCTCCTAATTTATGGCTTATATTTTCATTCCCAAGAGTGTATTTGAAGAGAAGAAATTTTTAATTTGGTACAGTCCTATTTAATAATTTGTTATTTTATGAATTAGGCTTTTAACGCCTTATCTAAGAAATCTTTGCTTAACCCAGGATCACAAAGGTTTTCTTTTAGAAGTTTTATAGTAATTTTAGGTTTTTACATTAAGGTCTGTGATCCATTTTGAGTTCATTTCTATATATGGTACAAGGTATGAATTGAATTATTTTTTTGACATAATGAATATCCAGTTGTTCCAGTACCATTCATTGAAAGAACTATCCATCTATCCTTTCTATACTGCATTGCTTTTGTACTTTTGTTGAAAATCAGTTTTCCATATCTGTGTGGGTCTTTCCTGGACTCTTTGTGCTGTTCCATTAATCTGTAGGTCAGTCTTAATGAAAATACCACATTGTGGTCATCAGTTTAGTTTTATAACAAATTTTGTAATCAGATAGTGTAAGTCCTCCAACTTTGTTCCTCTTTTGCAAAGTTATTTTTATGTTTCTAAGCCCTTTCTATTTCCATATGATTTTTATGTCAGTTTGTCATATTCTACAAAAAAAAACCTGCTGAAATTTTTATTGGGATAGCATTGAATATGTAGTAAAACCAAGTGAGGAGAATTGTCATTCTAATAATATTGAGTATTCTAGCTCATGACCACAGTATGTCTCTCCATATGAATCTGTAAATCAATTTGGAGGTTATTGCCATCTTAACAATGCTGTTTTCCAGCCATGAACATGGGATATCTTTACATTTACTTAAGTCTTTAATTTCTTTCACCCTTTTGTTGTTTTCAGTGTACAGGTCTTGCATTTAATTTGGTTAAATTTATTTCTAAATATTTTATCCTTTTTGATGCTATCGTAAGTGTAATTGTTTTCTTTGGCTTATTAGCAACTCTGTTATTCTAGTGATTGCCTCAGAGTTTACAGTTTATATCTTTTTTTTAACTTTTAATTATGGCAAGATAATTACAATTCAAAATTTCCCACTTTAATCACTTTCAAGTGTACAACTCAGTAGTATTAATTACATTCACAATATTTTGCTACTATTGCTGATTTCCATTATCCATACTTTTTCATCATCTCAAACAGAAACTCTGCAACCATTAAGCAGTAACTGCCTCTTTCCCTCCTCCTCTCCTGGCCCCTAGCAACCTATAATCTACTGTCTCTATGAATTTGCTTTTTCTAGGTATTTCATATATTTGAGATCATATAATATTTGTCTTTTTGTGTCTTTTTTCACTGTGCATGATGTCTTCCATTTTATGTGATGTGTGTATACATCACATTTTGTTTATTCATGGACACTTGGGCTGCTTTCACTTTTTGGTTATTGTGAATAATGCTGCTATGACCGTTGGAGTACAAAAATCTGTTTGATGCTTTCTCCCCAAACACTGTAACCTTATGGGGCTGGCTGCCAGCAGTCCTCGGGTCCCTGGCTTTTCCATCACATGGCAATGCACATGGAAGCATCTTCTCTTTTCTCTTCTGGATTCCATTGACTTCCAGCTACTGTTCCTCCATGTGCTTTCTCTTCATAAAGCTTCCAGTAATAGGATTAAGGCCAAGTCTCATTCAGCTGGGCCATATCTTAACTAAAAATAACATCTTCAAAAGGTCCTACTTACAATGGCTTCACACCTACAGAAATGGGTTAAGATTAAGAATATGTTTTTTTCTGGGGTGCATAATTCTACCTACCACATAGGTAGGTTTTAGTCTGCTGTGCTGACAAAAACAATATACCAGAAATGGGTTGGTTTTTACAATGGGGATGCATTATCTTACAATCTTACAGTTTCAAGACTGAGAAAAATGTCCAAATCAAGGCACTGTCAGGCAATGCTTTCTCCCCAAAGATCAGCTACCAGTGACCCTGGACGACTCTGTCACTTGGCAAGTTGCATGACAGCATCTGCTGGTTTCTTCCTTCTCTTCCAGGTTCCATTGCTATCAGTTTCTGACTTCTGTGGCTTTCTCTCTGATTCTGTCTCCATGTTCATCCTGCTTATAAAGGACTCCAATAAGAGGATTAAGACCCACCCTCAGCCACACCTTGCTGAAGTAACCTAATCAAAAGGTCCTGCCTACAATAGGTCCACATACACAGGAATGGATTAACTTTAAGAGCATAATGTTCTGGGGTCCATTCAGCTCCAGACCATCACATACAGTTTCAAAATACTGGCTCCCATTCTGGAGGTTGCCTTTTTACTTTCTTGATAATGTCATTTATTATTCAAAAGTTTTTCATTTTTACAAAGTCCAATTT
Source organism: Chaetophractus vellerosus (assembly GCA_004027955.1). Taxonomy (NCBI): domain Eukaryota; kingdom Metazoa; phylum Chordata; class Mammalia; order Cingulata; family Chlamyphoridae; genus Chaetophractus; species Chaetophractus vellerosus. Next base: position 12,639 of record PVKH010004163.1, read on the forward strand.
GTCTATTTTTTTCTTTTGTTACTTGTGCTTTTGGTGTCATATCTAAGAAATCATTACCAAATCCAATGTTATAAAGGCCCCTCCTATGATTTCTTCTAGGAGTTTTGTGGTTTTAGTACTCAGATTTATGTTTTTAATCCATTTAGAGTTAATTTTTGTATATGATATTATAATATATATCTTTAACTCAATATACTCTACCTTTAAGTGCTATTATACCACTTCATGTATAGTATCAGAACCTTCCAGTAGTTCACTTCCATTTCTCCCCACCCCCAAACTTTTTGCTATTATATCATACAAACTTTTTGCTATTATATCATACAATTTGCTATTATATCATACAATTTCTCCCCCACCCCCAAACTTTTTGCTATTATATCATACAATTTACTTTTTCCTATTATTATAAACTGGATACTACATTGTCATTAAATTTTTGTTTAAATAGTCATATTTCTTTTAAAGAAATTGAAATAAGAAAATTCTTATATATTTACCCATCTAGTTACCATTCCCACTGCTCTTCATTCCTTTGTATAAATCCATATTTCCATTTGTTATCATTTTCCTTCTGCCTGAAAGACACCCTTTAACATTTATGGTAATGCAAGTCAGCTAGTGATATATCCTTTCCATTTTTGTCTGTTTCTTAAAGGTACTTTCTGTAGGTATAAAGCTCTAGGTGACCGTTATCTTTCAGTACTGTAAAGACATTCCTCCACATCTTGTTTGCATCGTTACTAACAAAAAACCTGCTGCCATCCGTATCTTTGTTCCTCTGCAAGTAACATGTCTTTAATTCCTCTTTCTTCTTTTTAGATTTTTTTTTTCTAATTACTGGCTTTGATGTGCCTTGATAGAGTTTTGTTTTTGTGGTTGGAATTCATTAAACATCTTGGATCTGTGGGTTTATAATATTCATCCAATTTGGTACATTTTGGCTAATATTTCCTTAAATTTTTTATGCCCCCACCCATTTGAGGTAGCCAATTACACATATATTAGGCCACTTGAATTGTTACATAGTTTATTAATATTCCGTTCCTTTTAAAAACTTTTCTATGTTTTATTTTAGATAGTTTCTATCACTCTGTCTTTATCTTCCCCAGACTTTTCTTCTTCAGTGTCTTAATCCCATCCAATATATTTTTAATTGCACGTGTCATAGTTTTCTAAAAGTCTGATTTATACCTTTTATATCTTTCACATCTCTGTTTAACTGTTTAATTTAAATAATAGTTTTAATATCTGTCAATTCTAACAACTGCATTGGTTTTAATTGATTGCTTTATGTTCTTATTATAATTGTGTTTTCCTGTTCCTCTGCATACCTGGAAATTTGTGATTGGATGCCAGACTGTGAATTTTACCTTGTTGGGTGCCATATATTTTTGAATTCCTGTAAATATTCTTGAGATGCACTTAAACTACTTGGACACAACTCGATCCTTTTGGGTTCTTGCTATTAAGAGTTGGTGGGTGAGACTAGAGCATTACTCAGTCTAGAGCTAATTGTTCCTCACTAATGAAGCAAGACCCTTTTGTGTATTCTACCCAATGTCCCATGAATCTTGAGATTTTCCATTCTGGCTGGTGGGAACAGGCTCTATTCCCAGCGCTTTGTGAGCATGGATTGCTGCTCCTGCTAATTGTTTTGGGTGATCTTTGGTCTGGCCTCAGGTAGTTTCCTCACACACATGTGATAATAAGTACTTAGATGAATACTCAAGGCAGAATCTCTGCTGATCTCTGGAATTCCCTCTGTGTGTAGTTTTTTCCTCTCCAGTACTCTGTCCTGAGAATTTTAATCACCTGGTGTCCGTGGACTATCTGCTCATCTCTTCATTTCAGGGAGTCTCTCCCGGAGTTTCTACTCCCAGCACCATGGTGTAGAAACTCTATCAAAGCAGTAAGCTAGAAAAATTGTAGGGTTCACCTCCTTTGTTTCTCATCTCTCAGGGATCACTGTCCTTCATTGCCTAATATACAGTATCTCAAAAACCTTTGTTTCATATATTTTGTCCGTTTTTTAAAATACAACATTTAGCATTTAATTGTTGCTTGTGTGCCTCTCAGTGTATGGGATTCAGCTGATCAAGGCGTAGCTCAGTTCAGTTCCAAGCTGCTTGTTGGATTCTGGTCTGCATCATGTGTCTCTCAGCATCTTGGACAGAATTACTTGAGGTATATACTTCTTGTCCAAGAAGTCATGTCCAAGATCAGCATCAGTGAGATGGGGAAATGTTGTCTTCTTTGTTGGTCAATAGTGACATTCTAATATGTCACATAAATACTTCTTATTTTTTGACACTTGACTCTTACTAGTGAGAGGTTCAATTGGGAAAGTTCATTTGGGTCACACACATTGAACCTGATAGAATAGTACCAGATTTTGGAAGGCCTTGAATATGAGAGTTGACGGTTTATATATATTTAATAAAAGTTTATTGAAGTATATCGTTCATATATGAACATATATAAACAATGAATGTATAGTAAAATTTGTAAATTTACAAAACAAACATGCATTTCATCATACAGAGCTTTCATATATGTGCCCACCACCACCACCTTGCATTGTTGTGAAACATTTGTTACAAACTATGATAGAGCATCATCAAAATATTACCACTGGGAAGTGGATGTGGCTCAAGTGATTGGGCTCCCATCTACAATATAGGAGGTCCACTGTTCAAATCCCTGGGCCTCTTGGTGAAGGCAAGCTGGCCCGTGCAGGAGTGCTGGCCCATGGAGAGAACTGGTGCAGCAAGATGCTGCAACAAAAAGAGACACAGAGGAGGGACAATAAGAGATGCAGTAGATCAGGGAGCTGAGGTAGCACAATAGATTGAGCACCTCTTCCCCACTCCAGAAGGTCCCAGGGTCAGTTCCCTGTGCCACCTAAAGAGAAGACAAGTAGACACAGAAGAACACACAGCAAATGGACACAGAGAGCAGACAATGAGGAGGTAGGGAGTGGGCGGGGGGGAATAAATAAATAAATCTTTAAAATATATATATATTACAACTAACTATAGCCCATATCTTACATTTGGTATATTTCCCCCCCCCCCCCAACCCACCTGATGATTTTCACCCTATATTAGTGTAGCAGTTTGATATAGTTATAAATTCCAAAAATAGATATTGGATTATGCTTGTAAACTGGTCTGTTATCTGGGCATGATAAAGTTATGATTAGGGTGTTGAGGCCCACCCCTTGGTGGGTGGGGTCCCAAAGATAAAGACATGGCAAAGGAGAGAGTTGCAGCAGTTTTGATGTTAGAGTTCTGATGAGGAAGGAGAGAAGGCCCTGGGAAAAGAGATGAGCCATTCACCTGACAGTTCACAGCTGACCTTGTGGAAGAAACAGAGGCGCTGAGCCCGGAGAGAAACCCAAGAAGCCTAAACCCTGGCAAATGTCGGCAGCTGTCTTGCTCCAACACGTGGCAACAGATTTTGGTGAAGGAAGAAACTTATGCTTTATGGCTTGGTAAATGTAAGCTGCTACCCCCAAATAAATACCCTTTATAAAGACCAACCAATTTCTGGTATTTTGCCTCAGCACCCCTTTGGCTGACTAATACAATTAGTATGATATATTTGCTGTTGTTCAGGAGAAAACATTCTCATATTTGTCCTGTTAACCACAGTCCATCATCCGCCACTGGATTCCCTGTGTTATTCAGTCCCATGCCTTGTACAGTCCATTCAAAGTGTACACTCAGTGGCTTTCATTTTCATCAGAGTTGTGCTGGCATCACCTTAGTCAATTTTAGAATGTTTTCATTACTCCAAAAGGAAAAATCACATACCCCCTTAAACCCCTTATTGTTCTCTCTTAGTATTGAAAAAATATCTTACCATTCCTATAAAATATTACAATACTACTGTTAACTATTGTCCATAAGTTATACTAGTTGTAATTTTCCCATGTATCACCATATTCTTAGCACTTTGTAAAAGAAGAGAATTCTTATATTTATACAGTTAACCAAAATCTTCGTCCACCATCAAATCACTATGTTATCCAGTCCCTAGATTGTTCTCTAGTTTCACTTTCAGTTGATTTACGGCCACAGACTACTTCTTTCAGCCACAATCACATTTATGAATCAGCAGCATTAGCTGTACTCATTATAACATGTTACTCTCAACTCTATTCATTTCTACACTTTTACAATTAACCTTATTAATAATGTTACATACATTAACTATCATCTCCCATTCTCAACCCACATTCTATTTCCTAGTAACCTATACTCTAGAGTTTACTTCTATGTGTTTACTCATTGTATTTAGTTCATATTAGTGAGACCATACAATATTTCCTTTTGTATCTGGCTTATTTTACTCAACATAAAATCCTCTAGATTCATACATGTTATCATATGCATCCCGATTTCATTTCTTCTTGCAGCCAAATACTATTCTATTATGTGTATATACCACATTTTGCGTATCCATTCATCAGTTAAAAGACACTTGGGCTGGTTCCATATTTTAGTAATTGTGAATAATGCTGCTGTGAACATCGTTATGCAAATATTAGTTCCAGTCCTTGCTTTTGGTTCTAAACATTCCTAGTAACGGGATTGCTAGATCATAGGGCAGTTCTATATTCAGCTTCCTGAGGTACTCCCAAACTGTCTTCCACATAGGCTGCACCATTCTACATTACCACCAACAGTGAAAGAGAGTTCCTGTTTCTACACATCCTTTCCAGCCCCTGTAGTTTTCACACATTGAACCTAATAGAATAGTGCCAGATTTTGGAAGGCCTTGAATGTGAGGGGTTTTTTTGTTGTTGTTGCTGTTGTTTTTTTGTATTTTTAATAATAACCGTTGTATAAGGTATGAAATGGTATCTCATTGTACTTTTGATCTGCATTTCCCTAATAGCTAGCGATGTTGAGCATTTTTTCATGTACTTTTTTGGCCATTTGTATTTCTTCTTTTGAGAAATGTCTGTTCAAGTCTTTTGCACATTTTTTGATTGGGTTGTTTGACTTTATCATTGAGTTGTATGATCTTTTTATATAACATGGATAGAAAACCCTTATCTGTTGTGTGGCTTCCAAATATTTTCTCCCATTGAGTAGGCTACCTTTTTACGTTCTTGGCAAAGTCTTTTGAAGAACAAAAGTGTTTAATTTTGAGGAGGTCCCATTTACCTATTTTTTTCTTTTGTTGTTTGTGCTTTCGGTGTAAGCCTTAAGAAACTACCACCTACCACAAGATCTTGAGGATGTTTTCCTACATTTTCTTCTAGGAATTTTATGGTTGTAGCTTTTATATTTAAGTGTTTGATCCATTTTGAATTAATTTTTGTATAAGGTATTGAGATAGGGGTCTTCTTTCTTTCTTTTAGATATGGCTATCCAGTTCTCCCAGCACCATTTGTTGAATAGACTGTTCTGTCCCAGATGGGTGGGCTTAACAGTCTTGTCAACAATCACTTGACCATAAATGTGAGGGTCTATTTCTGTTTTGGTTCCTTTGGTCAATCTGTCCGTCTTTATGCCAGTTGCATGCTGTTTAAAGTCAGGAAGTGAGAGCCTTTCAACTTTATTCTTTTTAGTGACATTTTTGGTTATTCAGGGGCCCTTGCCCTTCCAAATAAATTTGATAATTGGCTTTTACATTTCTGCAAAAAAAAAGGCTTTTGGTATTTTTATTGGGATTGCATTGAATCTGTAAAGCAGTTTGGGTAGAATTGACATCTTCACAATATTTCATCTTCCGGTCCACGAACATGGAATGTCCTCCCATTTATTTAAGTCTTTTTCAGTTTCTTTTAGCAATCTTTTGTAGTTTTCTGAATGCAGGTCCTTTATGTCCCTGGTTAATTTTATTCCTAAATACTTGATTCTTTTGATCACTGTCATAAATGGATTTTTTTTTCTGATTTCCTCTTCAGATTGCTCATCAGTAGTGCACAGAAATGCCATGCTACTGATTTTTGCATATTAATCTTGTATCCTGCCACTTTGCTGAACTCGTTTATTAGTTCTAATAGCTTTGTTGTGGATTTTTCAGGATTTTCTAGATATAGGAGCATATCATCAGTGAATAGCAAAAGTTTTACTTCTTCCTTCCCTATTTGGGTGCCTTTTATTTCTTTATCTAGCCTAATTGCTCTAGCTGGAACTTCTAGCACAATATTGAATAATAGTGGTGACAGTGGGCATCATGGTCTTGCAAATGACCTCAGCAGGAAAGCTTTCAGTCTTTCACTGTTAAGTACAATGCTAGCTGTAAGTTTTTCATATAGGCACTTTACCACATTGAGAAAGCTTCCTTCTATTCCTATCTTTTGGAATTTATTTGTTGTTTTTTTATCCTAATCAAGAAAGGATGCTGTATTTCCTCAATTGCCTTTTTTATGTCAATGGAGGGGATCATGTGATTTTTCTACTTCAATTTATTAATGTGGTTTATCATACACTAATTGATTTTCTTGTGTTGAACCACCCTTGCATACCTGGGATAAAACCCACTTGTTTGTGGTGTTTAATTCCTTTAGCGTGCTTTTGGATTGGGTTTGTAAATATTTTGTTGAGGATTTTTGTATCTGTATTCATTACAGATTTTGGTCTGTACTTTTCTTCATAGTATCTTTTCTCTGGTTTTGGCTCACAGAAAGAGTTGGCTTCATAGAAAGAGTTTTGTAGCATTCTTTCCTTTTCAGTTTTTTGGAAGAGCTTGAGCAAGATTGGTATTAGATCATCTTTGAATGATTGGTAGAATTAACCTGTGAAGCCTCATGGTCCTGGGCTTTTCATCTTTGGGAGGTTTGGATGACTCTTTCAACCTCTTTGCTTGTGATTGGTTTGTTGAGGTATTCTATTTTTCTAGGCTCAGTATAGGTTGTTAGTGTGTTTCAGGGAATTTTTCCTTCTCGTCTGTGTTGTCTAGTTCTTTGGCATACAGTTGTTCATAGTATTCTCTTAGATCTCTCTTAATTCTGCGAGGTCAGTGGTAATGTCCCCCCTCCCATTTCTGATTTAATTTCATCTTTTCTCTTTTTTCCTTTCTCATTTTAACAAAGGGTTTGTCGATTTTGTTGATCTTCTAAAAGAGCCAACTTTTGGTTTTGTTGATTCTCTCCTGTTTTTGGGGTCTCAATTTCATTTATTTATTTTTAAATTACTTAATGGTTCACACTATGTTTCTTTTGGACAGTACACTAGTCTAGGACAACATTCTGAAAATTTTTGAAAAGGTTTATTTTATTTATTTGATATTTATGTCTTTCATAAGGGTTGGTAAGTTTTTGGTGATTATTTCCTCAAATATTCTTTCTGCCTCTTTTCCATTCTCTTCCCCTCCTGGGATACCGATAACACATATGCTTATGCATTTTTGTTTTCATTCAATTCCTGAGACTCATGTTCCATTTTTTCCATTCTTTTCTCTTTCTGTTCTCCTGTCTTTTCATGTTCATATATTCTGTCCTCAATATCACTAATTCTGTCTTCAATCACTTCAAATCTATTGTTATGTGCCTTGGTCTAATGTATTTTTAATCTTATCCATTGTGTCTTTCGTTCCCATAAGCTCTTTTACTTTCCTTTGCAGTTTTCAAATTGTTCTTTATGCTCACCCAGTGTCTTCTTAATATCCTTTTTCTCCTTAGTCATAATTTCTTAAATTCTTTGAATTGATTAAGGAGATTTGTGTGATTATCATTGATTAGTTGTCTTAAATCCTTTATCTTGTTAGGATACTTATTTTGTTCCTTTGGCAGGGCCATCTCTCCCTGTTTCCTAGAATGGATAGAATTTTTTTGCTGATGTCTAGGCATCTGAATATGTTGGTGAATTTACTCTGGTGGTCAGTTTCTCTCACTTATGTAGAGTTTTGTTGTTTTTTGTTTTGTTTTGTTTTTCACGACTCTGCTTTGATTTTTGATTCAACTTATTTTGAGTGTTTAAAATTGCCATCTTAAATTATCAAAATTGAGCCAAGGACTCACTATTGGGGTGCAGATTTACTCCCAGGAGTTTGGGTAAAGAGAGACCTAAAATTAGTTTTTCTCTTGCATTTTCTGGGCCCACCAGCAGATGGTGCTCATCAGCAAGTGTTTCCACAAAGGTGTTTCTTTCAACCTCTGCTTGCCCATGTTTCTGGTCTGGCCAGAGCCAAGATTCAAAGCAGGCTGTACTGGCCAAACATACTGAACAGAAACCACTCTCCTTCCTCTGCCGTACCTTCCCTTTTCCCAGGGAGGAAGACATCTTTTCCCCTCTCAGTCAGCCGCAGTAGATTTTATCCATGCTGCACACCTTGAAGGTGGTGGATAGGTGTCTTTCCTACCCACTGTGGGGATTTAGTAACTCACAGTTGTCATTTCTGTTTCTTTGTCTTTCTGTCCCTCACCCTCCTGGGGGTTGTACAGCACTGTCCTGGTCCGCTGACCCCCAAAACATATCCCTTGAACAGCTTTTGGCCCTTTCTCCATTGTTTTTGTGAGAGAGCTGGGCCCTGCCTGCCTACCCAGATGCCAGCTTCCTGGAACTCCCTCTCTTTTGTCCATTTTTTTGTTGTTTCAGGTGGAAAGGTGGACATAGCACTCATTTCTGTTGCCACATGATTAGAATTTCCAGGATGAAGAATATATGCATGTTTTGCTTTATTAGATATTGCCAAAATAAATTCAGCTAATTTTAATTGTAGATACTTTTCATTAATGTAGTTGACATTCATTTTACTCAGAACATGTTGCTGGATTTTGTTTCCTAGTTTAACACAGTAAAGAGTGAAAGTAATGGGTTCCTAGTGACAGCATTCACTTTTTTTAGAACTTCAATGATGTACATTCTCATGTTAAATACATTATTAAAAGTATTGAGCAAGTGGAGGTGGTGGTGAAGAGGAAGGAAAGCAGAGAGAGCTGATAAATCTGTCTTTGCTTGACTGAGACTTGTAATTATATTTGACACCTGATGTTTGCTCAGTAATAGCAGCTTTGATTTTCAAGAAACCTAGTGATATTATATGTTTAGTACCTGCTCCATTAGAAAATTCTCTGCCTGTCACTCTGCCTCCTTTGAGTTTTAGTCTCTTTTTTAAAATAGCTTCACACCTTGAAGGAACTCTGTAACCATATAACATTCTTCCATGGTTCTTTTAGACTAAACACACATTTTAAATGTTTATGTTCAGCAAGGGTGCACATTTTGTCAGGGGGCAAGGTACCTGGCCCTTCCCTCACTTAGTGGTGAGTGTTCCTCTTTATAGCTGCTGAGTGATAAGGAAGTAGAGGCTACAGAAGTGATTCAGTCCCTTCTCATCATAAATGGTATTTGAGCTCAAAGAATGCTTTTTAGCAGCTTTCACAGGTAGAATATGTACTGAATTTCTGAAAATGTGACGTTTTCTTGAAGAGATGTGCAGCTTGGCCTATACTTTTCAGTATATAATGAAGGAAAACATCACATTAAAGAAATCTCTTCAAGTTTTTATTCCCAGACTTTGGACTTCTTGTGGAGTAATGTAGTTCATTCTTGAATCAGGTGGATGCTTCTTTGATGTCTTTGTTTTTAGATCCTGTTTGTAAATCTCTTCCAAGAATAGATCAAAAAATGATGTTTACTTCTCTTGCCAGAATTGAGGAAGTAAAATTAAAAAAGAATACGACTTTATGAATATATTTAACCCCTTCTCTTATTTCCATTATATATTATAGTGTTTGGTATTGAATTTAATCTCTTTCAGAAACCATCACAGTTCTCACAACTCTGAGCATTGACATCCTTGGCTCAGGCCTGTTTTTTTGTTTACCATAATTGCATTATATGAATCAGACATGCTACACTCTCTCCGTATACAATATGAAGTTGTAATAACTAATATTGACCAGGTTTTATAGCTCATTGTCGATTTATCCTTTACCTAGAATTCTTGCAAATTAATTTTCTGTGAATGTCTATAGGGAAATGACTAAAAAAAAGTTAAAATAAAATGAACACAATGAGAAACCTGAGGTTGCTGAATCTCAAGCCTGAAACTGAGTCTTTGGGAAAGCTAGAGCAATCAGGATGTCTTAAGTGAGATGCTGCCAGAGTAAGGATTGGAGGAAAGGATATAGATTGGGGGAGGTTTTTCTCATCTTCTGGTCTTTTGACTTTTCTTTAATTTCTTGGGTTTTACCATTTTTCCTAGTCTCACAAGTTCTTAGAATCCCCTTTTCTAGTAAGAAAATTGTCATATCCCTTAAAACTGTCATTTCATTTTGAAACAAAACAGTTGAACCTGAAATAAGTGTTTGGTTTATTCATGGTTTCTGGTGGGCACAAGAACTCTTCTTCCTTTTGAACAGGGAAAAGAAAACTAAAATTAGAAGGGGCTAGATTTTGAAAGTACCAACTATATTTCAGGTTAGCCTATGATATGAAGTTATACATTCCAAAAGTAATACGGCTTTCTGGTGGCCAATTTGGAGATATTAAGACCAGCTGGATCTTCCTGCAGCGTTGGTGTAGAAGGTCTCTTGCTCTATTAACGTACAGTTGTTAGCATCTCTGGTCATAGTACTGTGCCTTCATAATAAAAGCAGCCTTCCTGCAGAAAGCTCTGTGCAAATGGAGTTTCTTCTCCTTCTACTAAAGGGCTTATAATACTTCTTTACCAAGAAAGGAGTTTTCCATAAAAATGGCTCCTCATTTGGTATCCCTTCAGGGAAGTTCCTAGACTTTTAATCTCCTCCTCCTCTTCTCCAATTTGGAGATGAGAATGTGGAGTCATATTGGTAGTTGGTGAACTTCCACAAAGAGATACGGAATGAGGAACCTTTTGCACGGAAAACTTCTTTGTGAAAGACCTTTCAGTTGACTGAGGAAATATGCTTTTATGAATCAAGCCTCAAAGCGCTATTCACAGGTTTATGTGGAGCTCAGGCTGTTTAAGGGCATCTACTTTCTTCTCCACTGGCTTGATGCTTGTGTTAGTCAGGGTTCTCTAGGGAAACAGAATCAACAAGAAATATCTGTAAATAGTATGAGATTTATAAGATTCTCTCACATGACCATGGGTTCCAAAGGCAGGCTGCAAACCAGGGGTTCCAATGAAAGTCCAATTAAGGGCCTTGATGAGTTTCCAGGAGACAGTGGCTGTCCAAAGAAGAGCTGGGAAATTCTCTCTGAATA
>PVKH010004164.1:0-23703 GCA_004027955.1 Chaetophractus vellerosus
TGCCATGCCCGTGGGGGCTCAGCCCTGCCCGTGGTGGCTTTTTGCCTTGCCCACGGCGGCTCCGGCCCGCCCACGGCGGCTTGCCTTTCTCAAGGCCGTCTGCCCGCTCGGAGAGGTCCCCGGGAACCGAACCCAGGCCCGGGGCCTCCCATGTGGTACACCGGCGAGCTCTTTATCCACTGAGCTATCTAGCCGGGCCAATGGGAATTTATTAACTTACAGTTTGAGACCTTGAGAATGTTCAAATTAAGGCATCATCAAGGTAATGTTTTCTTCCCGTAGATGGGCTTCTGACAATCTGGCTCTTCAGCCACATAGCAAAGCACATGGTGGTGGCATCTGCTGTTCCCCTCCTTCTCTATTGGGTGTTGAGTTCAACTTCTTGCTTCCATGCCTTTCTCTATATATTCATCCCATTTATAAAGGAGTCCAGTAGGAGGATTAAGACCCAGGCTGAGGGAGGTGGCTCACACTTTAACTGAAGTAGCCTCATCAAAAGATCTTACTTACAGTGGGTCCACACCCACAAGAATGGATTATCTTTAAGAAATTATTTTCTGGAGTACATACAGTTCCAACCTCCACCCTCTGGACCCCCAAAACATGTTCTTTCCATATGCAAAATACATTAATTTCACTGCGATATTCCCCAAGCCTTAACCATTTCAGTAACGATACTAAGTAAGTTTATTTTAACTCATAAAATTTGGTTATAGTGAGGTCTGTCCTGGGGTACAATTCCACACTACCTATGGACCTGTGAAACCTAGAGAACAAGTTATCTGCTTCCTACATAAAAAGGACAGAAAGGCATAGGATAAATATTCCCAATCCAATAGGGAGAGGAAAATAGATGTCAAGAGGCCCAAGGGATTCCAAAACCCCGCAGGTTATACTCCATTAGATTTCAAGGTGTGAGAGTCATCTATAGGACAATGTTGTTTTTTTTTTTAAAGATTTATTTATTTTATTACATATCTCCCCTTCCCCCCGCTGCGGTGATGCGCCGAGAGTGGTCACTGCGCGGGCGCGGCTTTCCCCGCTTGTGGGCGGTCTCTGCGTCCGTTCACGGCCGGCACTTGATTCAGTTCGCGGGTGGCTGGCTGCGCTCCATCCGCGGGCGACCTGCCCTGCCCGTGGCGGCTCTTGCCCTGTCCGTGGCAGCTTCTTGCCCTGCCCACGGCAGCTCCGGCCCGCCCATGGCGGCTTGCCATTCTCAAGGCGGTCTGCCCGCTAGGAGAGGTCCCCGGGAATCGAACCCAGGGCCTCCCATGTGGAATGCCGGCACCCTATCCACTGGGCTATCGAGCCGGCACCCTATAGGACAATGTTTTGTCTTCCAGGCTTGATGGGGTGGCAGGCTCACCCTTTCCAAGTGTTTGTGCAGTGTCCAGGCTCTCCTCCTATCCTGGGGTGAAAGTTTCACACTTATCAAGCATCGTGATGGTGGTCAAGCTCTAGGTTCCAGCATTGTCAAGCATCAGGGTGGTGGCCAGACTCTCCACAATCCCGCAGGCATCTCAGAAAACCAGGGAGGTAACATTTTCCCCCCAAACAAGGGGGAAGAAAGCTCACCCTCTCCAAACTCCAGGGAATACTCACCCTTTCCACACACATGGATTGTCTGCTCTCTTGGGCCAATAAGATGTCTTTCTTCCAGACCTCAGCTTCCCTAGTCCTGCCCTTGAAGTGAATTTTCCTTCAGTCTGTCCCTTTTATGTCCCTTTAGTCCAGGCTGACAGTGGTTCTGTTTATACAGATCTCATAATAAACTTGTTGGTTTTGCGTGGAATACACAGGGGTCCAAATCCTCAGACAAAAGAACTTTTCACAGATCCTTCCTGAATATCTGCATTTCCAATGCTGACCTGCACTGAAATGGATGACTGGATCCATGTTCAGTTAAAACCTCACATGGAGCATATTCTCTGGTGATTTGCTTTTGGGATGTTGAGAATTTTTGAAACCATAAATTTTTAGTTTCTTTGTGCCCAAGAGTTCAGTTCTCAGCTATCCCTTTCCTCCTGCATTTTACTCTAAGCTTCAAGGAAACCCAGGGTGCTTTCCAGATTTAGCTTCAAAATTTCAGCCAAATATCCAAGTAAGAGGATTAAAATCCATCCAGAATGAGGTGGGTCACAACTTAATTGAAGTAGCCTCATTACTTTGTCCTGCTTACAATGGGTCCACAGCCACAGGAATGGATTAGCTTTAAGAACATGATTTTCTGGGAGCACGTACAGTTCCAAACCAGCACAGACCCACAATTTACCCTAAAAGAACTCTCTCCTACTCTGTGTTGTTTTTGGAATAACAGAACTAAAATTACTCTAGGTCATTTTAAACTGTTTATTCCCAACATTAAATATCTTTTATGTAACTATCATTTTAAAATCAATGTACTAAATTGTATATATTTTAAAATAATGACATTAAAATAAGCCAACCTGTTTATAATTATAATTCAAATATCTGGTAGTGAAATCCCTTCTTTAATCCATACAAATGAAATTCTATGTTCAATTTGTCAGTGCTTAAACACTCAAACTCACTGAAGGGATGGAGACTGGAGTCCCCGGATGTCACTGCAGTTTAGGATTTGTAGAGGAAAATACCTGCGAGGAGGAAAATGCAGAGAAAGAGGGAGAGTGAGCGAGCACTACATATGTCTGCAAAGGGTCTTCCCTGAGTCTTTGGCTGAATACCAGTCTGCACATGCATAGGGTGAAACTCTATGAAACCAGACAAGCACTTCTGAGGTAAAAAACATTACTGTGGAGTTATAAGAAAGAAAATTGCCAGAGATAATACAGGGCTGGTATTTTTTTTTTCCACTTTCTTAAATACATGGAGATTGAGTGGACATCCTAGAAGGGCCACACCTTGGATATGGGATTTAATTGGTTCTAGAATAAAGACTATTCTACACCTACCATAAAATAACTTAAAAGCAAAGCTCAAACAAGCATAATAATCTACAAGGTACTTAACTGTTCTGCCAGAAAAAAAGTTTAATGCTTAGAAGAGTACCCAAACATTTATCATTCAACAACATAAAACATAATGGCTGGCATTCAATTAAAAAAATACTAGATGGCAAAGAAGCAGAAAAGAGGATTTGGGGATGATAGAGTAGAAAACTCCAGGAATCTGTCCCTCTAGCAGAACAACAAAGAAACTGGCAGGAACTGCCTGAATCAACTATTTTGAAATTCTATAGCGTCTAGTAGAACACTATGCAGCATCCAGGGGAGAATGGGAAGAGGAGGCTGGTAAATTGCAGTAAATACCAGTTGTGGTGCTTTGAAGCTATATGTACCCCAGTAAAACATGTTCTTAAATTTAACCCATTTCTGTAGGTTTGAACCCATTGTAAGCAGGACTTTTGGTGAGGTTCCTTCAGTTAAGGTGTGTCCCATTTCAATTAGGAAGGGACTTAATCCTATTACTGTAGCCCTTTATAAGTGGAATGAAATTCAGACAGAAGAAAGAAAACCACAGAGGAAGCAGCCAGAAGCTCACATCCATAGAATATAGAAGAGAAGGGAGAGACCAGGAGATGCTGCCATGTGTCTTGCCATGTGACAGAGGAGCCAAGGATCACTGGCAGCCAGCCCTAGAACACCAGTCTTTGGGGAAAAAACATCATGTTGATGATGCCTTGATTTGGACATTTTCCTGGCCTCTAAACCGTGAGTGAATAAATTCTCATTGTTTAAGCTGAACCATTTCATGGTATTTACTTGAGCAACCTAGAAAACTAAAACACTGGGGAATTTCATTCTCTGTGCAGTGGCTACCATTGCCCATCCCCTAGCCTCCTGCAGGCAGCAGGGATATACTGAATGCTGTGAGGTCTTGGTGCAGTTTGCTGGTGCCAGGGTGGGATATAAAAAACTAGTTCTCCAAGATCCCGGGGTGTTCTGTCAGATCTCTGTTCAGTGTCTTGCTCACCTACTATAGAACTCTGTGGCCCTGGCTCTTAGGATGGTCATTGTTCCGACCTGCCTTGGGTAACAGCAGCAGAGGAGTCTTAAAGAAAGAACCTTTTGTCAAAATTATGGAAAATAGATAAAGGGCTGCATTTAGAAGCTAACCACCAAATCAAGAAAACAGCTTCAAAGAGCCATAGGAAAAGTTTCTGGCACCTTTGGCATTGTGTAGCTGCCAGCACTCCCTTCACCGGTACCTGGCCTCCTTCCCGGTAGGAAAAACTGACCTAGGAATCTCCTCTCTGGTTCACCCTTCCTCTCAGAATTTTCCCTCCAGGCAAAAGCAACTTGGGACCATGAAAGCTAAGAAACAATTGAGTTGGGCAGCTTGTTTTAAGTCCTGTGGTAGAGTAGAACCTCTGTGTGCTCACCATATTATTTCCTAAAATTTGCACTTTGGGTAAATGATGCTCTGAAAAATCACAATGCTTGAAGTGCTAGAGCTAGAATTTAAATATTGGAGACCCAAATATGCTTAATTTTCAAGCCTTTCACATTATCTTAGGTAGGTTTATAAGAATTAGAGTTATATGTTATTTCCTTAAATAAGTATTCCTACCTGTTAAAGATGTTTATAGTTTGTCTCCTACACGTTTCTCCCATATCATTTACTGATAGACATACTTTCCTATTATAAAGGCTAAGAGTACATTATAAATTTATTTAGGTGCCATTTATAATAGTAAAATGAGTTTTAGAAAAATATAAAAGCAAGTGATTGATGGCATTACTTTGAGATTTCTACATTGTATACAATGTAAACTGATGGAAAACATTGCAAAGTAATTTTTTAAGGAGGAAAGGAAACTAACATTGATTATCTACAATGTGCCTGAGGTTTCTTCTACCTCACTGGTTGGTTCTTCAGTTTCATTTACTGGCTCTCTTAATTTGCTCAAGCTTTAAATACTATGGAGTCCTAGGGACCTCTCTATATACAATAGTCCTTTGTAACCTTATTAAGTCCCATGTATCTCCCTTCACCCCGATTTCTTCCCCAATCTAAAATTATATAGCCAACCATCTGTATATCATTTCAAAATGGAAATTTTAATAGTCATTTCAAATTTTACATGGTCAAAATAGAATTCTACTCCAAACATGCTATGACCCAACTCTTCCATACCCTGGTAAAAAAAGCACCAGGATATATCTAGTTGCTCTTGCTAAAGATCTATCAATTTTCCTTAATTTATTACTTTCCCTCATGATTTAATCAGCCCTTTCATAATCAAGTCATGTTAATTCGACTTCCAAACAAACCCTTGAATACCTTTACTATCACTCCCATCCAAGCCACTGTCATCTCCCTCTTGTCTTGCACATTTGCCATGCACTTCTAACTGGTATTCATGTTTCTACTCTTCCCCTGTTAAAAATCCAGAGTCATCTATGTAAAACTTAAGCTGTTATTTCTTACTTAAAACACTTTTATGACTTTCTATTTTAATTCAGATAAAATCCAAACCTCTTACCTTACCCTGGCTTGTGAAACTCTTTATATCCCACATAATCTAGAACTTCTCTGTTCTTACATCTTCAGCCTCACACAAACCATTCTTCACTTAGTTCACTATGCTCTATTCACCTGCTTTATTTTTCCCTAGAATACAAGCGACTTGCTTTCACCCTAAGTCTTTGGAGTTCTTCCTTCTGCCTGGAGCGCCCTTTCTTGATCATCACATGACTGGCTTTGCTTTTGTTATCTAGTTCTTGGCTGAAGTGCCACCTTCTCAGAAAGGCCTTCTTTGAAATATCCAAATCACAACCAAGTCACTAACACTGAACTATTTTAATTGTCTATTTAATACTTACTATCATCTGACGTGTTTTGTTCATCAATTTCTTTTTTTAATTTTTTAATTTCTTTATGTTATGAATCTCTCTGTTAACATAAGTTAACTTTAGGAAACAAGTATCTCTCTCCAGCCTGAGATAAAATACTCAATAAATATTCTTTGTATGAATGAATGAATGCACCAAGATCTTCTCACATTTCTTCTGTACCAAAAGCTAATCAAGGATATCAAATAGTTAGGAGAGAGTCTTGATTTATACGCACAGAATTAGCCTTTAACTCCATTTCTATTTATAATGCTACCACCCTACATAATCTGACCCAATTAGTTGTTTCCTTCTTCTTATTATTCATAAATCAATATGTGGATTGTTTCTACAAGGTCTGCTTAGGAATGAGATGATTGTTAGAGTTCCAGTAAGAATGACTGGAAAACAGGTTTTATGCAATTGTGAGATGTATACGAATGGCAACAACAACAACAAAACACATATGCTCTTCTGTAATCTTAGGATAATAATATAGTCAAAGAAATATTATCTGCACACTTTCAAGAGGCACTGGTGATTATCATGAATATACTTATATAACTATGTCAACATGGAGCTTCAATGCTAGTTTCAAGCTCAATTTCAAATAATGAGGAAGAAATTATTTAGTACACACACACTTAAGTATGTCTGAATGGGACATTGTAAAGAAAAACTGAAATTCAGATAGGGAAAGATTTCCTAAAGAAATCTAAAACTCACCTGTGAGGAAACACGGCAAACAGCAATTGACCTCCTGATGGTGAAATACATAATAGAACAGACACTTATCTACCTAGTAACTTGAGTGTTTTATTGACTTTCCTATTTTAAACTTGAAAACAAAAGTTTTGCATTTCTAGTCCTTTCCAACTTTTTATTACTTACGTGAGGGAAAAGAATGGAGACTATCAAAATCATTCCTAAACCTTACTATTTTATCCCTGATCTTAGGTAACACAATTGCCATCAAGGAAGCAAATGAAAATGTATCCTTAGTTTTGATATGCAAATGAAAATATCAAGCAGCCAATTTTGGGTATACTTCACATATTCTGAAATGCCATAATAAGGAGCATTTGAACTGTCAAAGGCCAGGTGTGCAATCAGAGATAGACTTTTATCCTAGTAGGAATAATCAATGTGACTTAGTACTTTGACTTGATGGAAGTGAACTTGGATTTATGACTCTATTCCAAAGTAATCACAATTGTAGAGACCTAAGAAATGGATCTGGATCTTCCTCTTTTTTTTTTTTTCTACCTCTATTACCATCTTTGATGTTCCTTTAGTCTCTTTTGAATACTCATTTTCTAATTATTTTGTGGGTGGAAAGGTAAAGCTTTCTATTTCCCCTTTTCTCTTTCATTTAATTCTTGTCTACTTTTTAATTGAAGTTGGTTAAAAAATAAAATACAAGGCATTTTGATGTATAGACACCAAAGATACTGGTGTGTGTGTAGAAAATGGAAAAAAATTACAAAAACCCACTAACATATTCTATCTGATTTACTGTAATGCATTTAACCCACCTGAATTAATGTTGGTAATGAAGACACATCTGAAAAATCAATGTTGATACTGCTCTCAAATAATTCATTTTAATAGCTCATTCTAACTAGTAAGGGAAGTTTAACTATGTGTTTCAGACAAATCCAAGCTTCCATGACTGTATGTTTAATCCTTGTTCTAATTCCATATGCATGCATCTGAGCAAGTTACTTAATCTTTCTAGGCCTCAGTTTCCTTATCTGGAAAATGAGATAGTTGAGCTAAACAGTTTCTGTAGATAAGGGTCATGTTTTGTCCAAATACCGGCTACATTGCTTTTAATACCAACAAGGTCAATTGTGGTGTTTTCCACTTTGGTTGGTTATTGCTTCCTGTGACAGAATTTGATTAGAGAAGCAAAGCACAACTTCAAAAGCTGGAAACAACCTTAGAAATCTATCTCCTTAGGTCAACCAGCAAGTATTTATTGAGTTCCATTTGCTGTGCTGGTGCCACAGGACATGCAAGGAAACATAAGACATAGTCACTGCTCCCAAGGAACTTGAAATACCCCCATATAAAAAAAGGGCAATAAAAGTATTGCATACTGTATCTTTTAAAAGCGACATTGGGATATTAGGTTGCTGTGTTTTAATTTATAGTATAGGTATCTATTTTGAACTAATTCTAAACCCAAAAGAACATCATTAGTTAGCATAAACCAAAAATGTACAAGGGTAAAGATGGAGCTCATGGATGATTAAAACAAAGATTACAAACACTCAATTCCATGATTCTCAATCTGCTGTTTCATTCTCTCTCTCTTTCATGTTTCTCCCTGCATGCCAATGTTATTTTCTCAGATTGGTCACTTTAACATGGCTATTGGTAGGTCCCGAGGTTATGTTCCTCAAACTTGCTATGAGAGATATACTAAGAATCATTTTCTTTTTTGTCCCAAGTTAAAAACAAACCAAACACCAAGAAATGCTCAAATTGGCTAGCCACTGGAATTTGATAATGTGATTGGCCTGGTGTTGATCATATGCTTACAGCTGGCCATCCATGTTGGCTAAGGGGCAATGGGGTTTGTAAGAAGCAGTCAGGTCCAACTTGAACCACATGACTGAGCAAGAGGAAAGGAAGGGGATTTCACTAGCAGAGTCCCAGGCAGAATGGAAAATAACTACCAATCAAGATAGATAATATGCTTATTCAGAGGAAAAAGAAAAAGAAAAAAAAGAAAAGAAAAGTATCAGCCCCAGCTCCTGAACAAGTAAAGCATTATTCAGATAGCTGGGGCTGGATTTAACCCAGCTGGGCATCAACTGAAACTTTGGAAAACAATAAGAGCACAAGCATGGGGGAGTGCAGGTGCAAAATGTGCTTGGGAAAAGTGAGTGGGTTAGTTTGGAGGGAACACAGATCAAATCCAATCAAGCAAGGTCACTTCCTCTGGAGACGCTATTATTTTTATTCCCTCTTCACTTTTCCACTTCAGAGAACATTTCCAATCTCTTGAGCTTTAGAGGTTTCTGTGTAGTTGCACTTTTCCTTTGTCATAAATGATATAACACCTGCAAAAAACATGTACACTTGTTTTCTGAAGAGACCAGGATTAGTATAACCTGGGAATACACAATTGATCTAAAGTGAAAGAGTTGGGGTGATTGTAAAAATATGCCCTTCTCAGTGCCAGGGAGAGGAAAAGCGTACTCAACTTAGGGAACCTCTGCTAAGAGAGAAAAGGCCTTAAAATTACTGCATAAAGCTGCGGTCTGCTGGCAATTCTAATGAAACACATAGCACACAGACTTGATAAAATAAACAGAACACTTCACTCTTTATGAGGGAAAATTATTTACACAGAAATAATATTTTTCTCTTCCTAGATACCAAAGGAACTTAAAATGTCAGGTACAAATTTGTACCTTTGGATTAATTTAAAGCATACATTTACAAATTGAATAATTGTTATTACAATTTCAATTTAATTTTGACCCTATTTAGTATTTTCTTTTTTACATTTTTTTTTAGATTTATTTTTATTTTTTATACATCCCCCCCCCCCCCCTTTTTGCTTGTTCTTGCTGTGTTCATTTTTCTCTGCATTCCTCTGTGTCTGCTTGTCTCCTCCTGCTGGGGCGACCTGCCGAGTCAGCTCACCAGCACGGTGGCCCACCTGCTTGTGGGGGCTTGCCCTTGCCCGTGGGGGCTTGCCTTTTTGCCCGCCGCAGGGGCTTGCCTTTGCCCGTGGCAGCGTGCCCCGCCCGCATTGGCTTGCTGTCTCGAGTCAGTCCACCCGCCTCAACCAATTCCCTTCTCTGCGATATAGTTTTCTCTGTGAGTCTCTACCCACCAAAGGGGCAGGGATGCAACATCCTACTGATGTGGCCCAATCAAAGCCTTAATCATTATTTAATCAAGTAAAAGTGAAACCTATGAATCCAATACACTCTAATACACCCAGAGGAAAAGACCTGTTTACTAACATAATCCAATATCTATTTTTGGAATTTATAACCAGTATTAAACTGCTACATCTAGTGACTATTTTTCTTCTAATAGAAGTCAAATTGAGCACTTGTGAAAACCAGAAGATGGTTTTGATTAGCAGAAAGTATGGGCTCTATTGTGACTTATGGAACAAGAGGAAACCTATACCCAGGATGCACTCATTAAAACCTGCAAGCAATCGCTTCTAAATTTTAAAAATCAGGAGGTAGTGTTAGATTAGTGCAGCATTCCAATAGGCCTTTTAGTGTAACAATGAGGCAAACTTTTGACTTTGGCTCTGTCCTTTTGTTAAATCTGAGTTTTACCAATATTCATCAATTTGCAGTAACAGGCTCAAAGGGCATTGATTTGTCAAAATCAACACGATACCATATATTAAGGCAATCTTAACTTTGGGTCAGTTTTTTATCTTCTCATAATTTTCTCTCTCTTGTAGATGTGGGATTTCCTTCTTGCTTTCTCTTTTGATTAACTGAGCTATCCATTAAAGCCACTAAATTGGAGTAAACAGGTAAAAATTATTTCCAGAGAAAAATGTATTTTAATGTCTAATTGCTACTAAGTGAGGAGGTTCTTACAAGGAGTCTGGGGCTGCACTAGGGAGAAAGACTGAGGACTGTATTGGACTCCTAGCCACACTCAATCCACATGTGGAACCATCAACTTCCCTTTTTCTTGAGTGATACTGAAACAGTAAGGAATTTGAAAATATCACTGCATATATTTTGGAGTACTCAAATTAAACTTTATTAATAAAAATATGTATTTCTAAATAATAAAACTACTTTCATACATAAGATATTTAAAATATTTTCATCTCCCAATAAACAGCATATACATATATACTATTTCATTAACTATTTGCCATAACATTATTTAAGCTGTATTATCCCTTCCTGGAGATTAAAAATTTGGGAAACATGATTAAACTTTTAACTACAAGCTCATGCATGTAAATAAGTGGTGAGCCCAAGATTTTAACCCAAGAGTGACTAAAAATAAATCCACACTTTCTTCCAATCTGTCATCCTGCTTCTCAACATTGAGATTTAAGCAGCAAACTAGAAGAGGAATTTTAATTTTATGATAATTTTCAGCTTTTGAATGCAAGGAAATGTATTTTACATTAAATCCAAGGAAATATACAGCTTAGATTTTCCCTGAAAAGCCCAAGAAAAAAAATTACCAAAAATTTCAGAGGAGAATATTGGGCCACAGTGATGGGAATATGAAAAAATGGGCATAAATAAACTGAGTTTCTTCATCATTTCTTAAACACTGGAAGCAATAGAGAATAAAACATTAATTTTAAAAGTGGGTCATAGATCAACAGGGAGCTTGTTGATATCAATGATCAGTTTTTATACACTGTTACTACATCTTGCAGCTTGTGGTTTCCTAGAAAATGAAATAGTTCTCTATCTTTAAATTTACACATTTATTTTAATTAAAGTATTTTATGCTAGGTAAACAATAGCTGATACCTGAAAATACAGAACATACAATCTAGTATAGGAAAAGGGATGTATTGAATAGTGGTGTAAGAATATTTTCTATGGAAATGCAAAAATGGGAGATATTAGTTTTAATTGAGATGATTAATAGAAAGCTTTATGTAGAAGGTGGATTTTGAAGGATGGAAGATTACGACGGACAGAAGAAAGGCCAAAGATTATGTAAATTATAAAAAATACATGTGTGTATTAACATATTATTTTTTAAGGATTAGACCACGTGGAAGTAAAAGATTCTCAAAAGAATTCTCTGACTTCTGAAAGCAAAGAGCTACATATATTCAAGGAAACTGTAAAAAGTTTAGTTTAGCTGGAAGTTGAGGAGAAGCAGCAAAACTAATATTTACTGAGCATCTAATATATGGCAAAGATGAATATTAAATGTTTAATATACGTCTTTTTTATCAAATTATTATGACAACCTAGTTAGTTAAACATAATCCTTTACATTTGCACGTAGGAAACCAAAGTCTGAACCTGTCCAGGGGTGAATCATCGGTGAATGCTGAGGCTAGGATTTGACCCCAAGGTTCTTTCCCACCATGCCAATTTTTCCAAAAATGTGTCCTTCACAATACTATTCTTAATAGATACTCCGTGAAAGAGTGATGTATCATGAAAAAATTCATTTGGGAAGTATTTCACACACCATCCACTCCCTAGCTCTTCTTAATTCACACTAGCTTCCTAACGTTTCTGAGAAGAAGTGGGGAGAAACATGATTAATTTTGCTTATATCATTTCCCAAGTGCCTTTGTCCTTGGAGATTTTTTTTTATTAAAATATAACACCTATTAATACCCCAGAATTAGTGTGCTCAGAGATATCTTGTGGGAAACACTACCTTATTGGAAACAAGTATAGAATGCATGAGTGTCACTGTTAGGAGATGCTATGAGATAAAATAGAAAGAGTAAATCAGAGCCAGATCTCAGAGTGCTTACAATGAAAATCTAAGGAGACTGGACTTAATTTGCAGGCAAGTTGCAAAGAATCTTAGAAGGGTTTTGGATGAGAAACGGATGTGATAATATAATGCCCAAAATATTCCATGTATCTTGAATATTTAATAATAACTACAGATATTTCAGCATTAATTTTCAGACCTTACAACCTCTGTAACACTTAGTGCCTCTTTCTTCATATAAGAAATTGTTTATCTCTTGAGTAGAGTGAATGCCAACTCCACTAGAATAATAGTTCTACTCTTTTCAGTCTGCCATCATCCATCTTTTAAAAATCATTATTTAAATGGATTTGTCATTTACCATAATGAAAAACTGTTAAATACCCAGGATAACATTAGTAGAGACAGCTCTATGCAATTAATTGCTAAAATGTTTTTGCTCTTGACACGTCAAATGCAGTTTGCTTTTCTATGAATTCTGTCAATTGTTTTATCAACCAATAATAATTTAAGTGTAAAGTATATAGCTATTTATGTTATACCTGCCTTTGCCACAAAAGTGTAAACCCCTTATGGAAAGGAATTGCTTATAAGCAAGTTTTCTAAACCATCAGAGGGCCACAATTCCATGAGAGCTCATCAGCATTTATTATAACACTGCTCAATGCCGAGTTGCTCAAAGTGTGGTTATTGGAACAACGTTTCATAATCGTCTGGGGTGCGGGTTCAAAATACAGATTGTGGGGCTACCACCCACCACCGTGGTGGTGGGGATAAAAATGGCATTCAGATAAGGTTCCCAGAAGATGCAGGTACTCACAAGAGTTTGGAAAATTCTGATCTGTTATGTCAGTGAAAAAGGAAAAACAATCTCATTTAAAATTTCAAAGGCAGTTTTATAAGAGCAGTAGGCCTGTTAGTCAGGCTTTTTACTTAATCATTATGTGTAAAGAATGCCATAAGATTCCATAAAATGTCCTCATATAAGATTACAAAATTGCAAATAAAGAAGGTTAGTAGAAAATAGAAAAAAATAAGTATTAGATGAATCTTGTAAATGGATGTAGGATACATGTGTGAAAAATTATATGAAAGCCTCAGATTTTTAGGTGGTAATTTGCTCAAACATCATATTTTATGAGCATAAAAACCAAGATCCAAGAATCTAGCTGTTTCTCAACAATACAAGCATGCTCCTGACTCAAGCACTTTGAATTCCTTATTTCCTCTGCTGAAAGGGTTCTTTAGCCAGTGACTTTTCCTGGGTTCCTCTCAAAGCCAGGTCTATGGCCAAGCCTTCAGTGTAACGATGTAATTAGGGAGTACAATCCAAGGGATGCAAGAATGAGGGAACGGAGTCTAAGAGGAAGAGGGACCAAGGCAGGGAAGTAGAGAGAGGGGGAAAAAAGGATGTGCTATGGAGTTGGCCACCACTTGGTATCAAGTGCACCTAATGTCTCCGTATCACTGAACTTTCTTCTAAGAGTCCATATAAAATACTGTGTCAGGATATACATCCAAGAAGAGGAAGTGAGAGGAATTTATCCTTCAGCTTCCACCTTGTATTGGTCAAACTATGCACCCTGAGGCACTCACTTCTCTGCATTTCCATGTTGCACATGAATGGGTACCCAGCAGTTCAGACTGTGTTGCCTAGGCATCAAGAGGGAAGCCACTGTCCAGAGCAGGAGGCAAGAGTTGTTTGAGTGGTGCTAGAGCAATGTCTTGTCTGTGTGAAGGTATTTAGAGCCCATGCAGGATTGGTTGACATAGCAGTAGTTCAGAGAAATAAGTGTCCATAAGCCCCAGAGACAGGAGAGGCTGAGAGGATCTGAAGCATTATATGAGAGTGACTGATATAGATATGGGCATGGCTTTTTCCTTACTTTATTAAGGGTTTTCTCAAATACCCCTTCCATAGAGAGAACTTTCCTACTCACCCCTTACCCAGCATTACTTTTTATTATGCAGTTAATACTTTGTGCTATTATATTACACGTTGCTTTTGCACACTATTTTCTTTTCTCACCAGTATATAAGTTCTATAAGTTCAGGGACTTAGTCTAGGTCATTGCCTTCCATCAAGTGCTCAGTAGAGTGTCTTGAACATAGTAGATGCTCAAGAAATACTTGTTCAATAACTGAGTGAACCAACTAATTAAGTAACGACTAGCCCATGGTTGCTAGTCAATGGCAGTGACCAGAGCAGAGGATGCTTAACATGGATACAAATCTTTTGACATTGTCTGTAATGAGGATCATATTTTGATGACAAACTTTGACCCAAATTATAGAGAATCAGATTATAACATAGGGAATAAAACAAAGTCAAAGGACTTTGTAATGTTTCATCTGGTCATTAACGCTCCAATGAAACACGTTTCTTTCTATTAATACATACCAGTACAGTCCAGTGGAAGTTTTGGTGATACTGAAAATGTTCAATATATGCTCTGTCCAAAATGGTAGCCACTAAACACATGTGGCTTTGTAGCACTTAAAATTAAATTTTTAACTTTATTTCATTTTAATTTAAATAGTCACATGAGGGTAGTGGCTATCATATTAGATAGTGAAGATCTAGCTACTTATTTATAATTTGAAAAACTAGTCTTTTTAATATTTGCCAATTTAAAAAAATGAGTCCGTTTTAAAGATTTAAATCAAGTAGGAGCAACGATTTGTACTCTGTATCTTAACATTATGTAGCTTTAAAATGTCCCACTTAGGAGTGGATGTGGTTCAAGAGGTTGAGCGCCTGCTTCCCACATGGGAGGTCCCGGGTTTGTTTCCCGGTATGTCCTAAAAACAAAAAATCAAACAACAAGCAAACAAGTGAGGGAAACAACTCAGGGGAGCCAATGTTGCTCAGTGGTTGAGTGCTGGCTTCCCACATAGGGGGTCCTGGGTTCAATCCCCAGACCTGATACCTTAACAAAAAATGTCCTTCTCGAGCCTGGTATGAGGATTAATTAAATGAAAGGGAGAGTTTGATTTAGAATACTGGAACTAGAGGTGTTTAGAGAGCCAAGTTCTTTGGATTCTTTGAAAAGTCTAAGGCCTTCTATTTTTTTTCCCCTGAGTAATCTGATTGGACTCAGTTGTATTAACATGGCTAGGACAAAGGTCCCTGCAAATAGAGCTTAAAATTCTTCAACTTAAGGAATTATTTTTTTCCTACATCCCCCCGAAATATTCTTTAAGATAGAAGACTCCAGCTTCACCTCTACCCAGACAGCTTGATTTTCTGGCTTGCTATGAATGGTCCCCTGAGTAGAAAGAGCAGAAAAACCATAGTTGCACCTCCCTTGGGAGAGGGCACAGTGGAATGGATCTTCTCCAAACCTGCTTTCAATACCACTCATTGGCGGTGGGGTTGGGGGAGATGGAAGGAGGCTACAGAAATGGTTTTAAACTATGGTAAACTGGTTTAATGAGGACTTTGAATATTGTTACATACTTCTCCAGATTCCAGTCTTCCAAGAAGCAGTAAAGCTGCCCTAACCTTTTCTAAAAGCGAAAATCAATGTGGAAATAACAATATTCCCTAAACCAGAAAAGAACAAAGAAAAGGGTACTGGGCTGGCACAACGAATTTTGATTTTATTCCTTGCATGTTTAACATACATTAGAAAGAGAGAATTAAAGGCATTTGGTCAAAGCAATAGATTCCCTGATAATGCAAATGTAATTTGTTATGATACCAAAATAACAGGGACTGTAATGTAACAGCATTGAAAGAAATGTGTGATAGAAAATTGGAGACAACAGTTTGCTTAACCCAATGAAGATGGCATATATTTAATGACCTCCGGAGAAAGTTAATTTTTAAACCACTCTCTCTCTACCTGGAAATATCTCTTTCTGTCTAACTTAAATATCTCATGGTGCAATTTAAATTCATTTCCTTTTTGTGATGCCCAGTAGAGTAAAAAGTATAGACTACTTTCCTTTGAGGGATAAGCCATAATTTGTTTAAAGATCAATACATATGCAGCTTCTCAGATTTCTCCAGGCTAATGACTCTATTTAATGTTTCCTTAGTGGTCTCCATTATTGTTGTCATTCTATGCTGCACTCTGTCTAAATTCTCTGCATTCCTTTTAAGTTGATGAGCCTCGCAGTCATTTTCATAGACTGCCTCTTTATATGCCAAGTGAGCGGGTGCACAGCACTCAACAACTAGGCTTGGCTGCCACACGTGCCCTGTAGTTATACATAATCTGAACTGCGCCTGTTCTGCATTCTCTTAATGTGCTGCATTGGAGTGGAGTCAAGTATGAACAGAAATGCCAGGCATTTGACTCCACTTCAGTGATATTTGTAGATGTGGAGGTAAAACAGTCTTTTGAGTATTTACCTTTCCCACTTGATATGTCTTTTTCTCTTTATTTTTTGCAATCCTAAAAGGTAAATTACTGAGATCTGGCTGTGTATGGCTTGGTTGCCATGCTGTAAACTTTCCTTGTTTTGTTCCTTTGAAAGCTTCAGCAAATAGATTACAACCCTGGATTTGCTGCATTCTCCTTCCTTATTGCTGTTTTCCTTTTCAAGTCTTGAGAAAATGACTTGACATGGTGTATGAATGTGTTTGTCTTTCATTTCTATATGCTGCCTTTGACTTTTATGGTCTATTTATATGTATCAAATTATTGTTTCATCTTAATGCTTCCCTACTGTTTCAAAAGCAGATATCTCGTCTATTTGCTTATACAGAAAGATGGTGAAATCATTAATAGTCTGAAGCTTTCAAAAATGGAATGGTCATTAACCAGACTCAAGTAACTATTTCATCTAGGCTAGGAAAGATTATGGAATTTGGAGAACTGGGCAAAGCACAGTAAGGAAGCTCTGTGACAAGAGATGTCTCCCTAAATATTGCTTTGTAGTTTTGCTTCTTTCCTCCTTCTTTAGAGATGTGGTTTAATAAGTAACAAATTCTCTCTCAGCTTGTAATTCCCTGTGGAATAACTGAGGTTATTGCTGTGCTCTTCTTTATATTTGTAAATTAAGCTCTTAATTGTGATATGCCCTATAGCTTATACTTGATGACCATTGGCTCACACCAGTGAATACTGCTTTAAAAAATAGTTTATCTATTCAATATGTTGTGTGTTGTCAAGGCATGTCTTCTACAGTAACAGTTCAAAGTGTTTTCATTTTACAATTTCTTGAGTAATTTTCACTTCAAGCTGAGGAATGCTGATAATTTTCACCTATTTGAGTGTAATTGTTATAATTCATTTTTCTTGTTATATGACCCATTATATTAATAATAAATTTAGACTTACTAGTTTTCTTAGTATCAATATAATTTTTTTTAATGAAACAGGTTTTTATATTTTTGAGATTATCATCATTTTCCCACAAAAGAATCTTGGATTACAATTGTAAACATTGAAGCCATAAATTGTCTTGTGAAACAATTAAGTAAATTACCATAAAAAATTAAGACTGGTAACCATTCTCTTTTCGTTTAGTATCCTTACAAACTAGTCTTTTCTGTAATAGCACTCATTAACAGCCAATATTAGTTATTATGAATAGCAAAAAATGTTATTGAGACAAGAAATAACCTATTTAATATATTATATTTTATATGGCTTTCAGACAGATAAAACTTTCATTGTATTAAATGCATTATTCAACCAGACATTAACATTGATTCTTATAAAAGAGGCACTATTGCATTTCTAAAAGGGGGAGGGTCTATGTTTAGCACAACTTATATTATTCATAAAGAAAATATGAGGCTATTTGTAAAAAATGCTAGACACAAAATTAGGAAATGTTTATCTTCTGAATGTATTTATCACATAATTTTCAAACCAATGGTAACTTAGTTAACATGTGTGGTGAAAGAAGGACGGGTTTTGGATTAAACATAAACTCTGCCGTTTAGTTGTATGACTATGAACAAATTACTCCATAGAATTTCTTTCTTTCTAGTATAATTGGTAATAATACCTGCCTCATATGATTAAATGAAGTAATATATGTAAACATCCTTGATGGATAAACTATCCATACAACATAGATTTTTAAAAGTAACCTGCATTGTGTGGAGACACAGGAATCATAAGCTGTTCTTAGTTCTTGCTCTCAGCTTCTCCTCTAGTTGTAAAAAAGACACTAAACAAATAATTATAATTCATTACAATTATGATGGGTACTATTAAGGAATGGCAAATAGGGTTGGGATGATACATACTTTGGGGACCTAAACTAATCACAGGGGTAAGCGAAGCCATATCTAATGAAATGGGATTTAAATTAGGACCTTTAAGAGAGACAAAAAGTCAGAGAAGAGTCTCTTTGAACCAGAAGAAACAGAGGTAAATCTTTAGATGTGATGTGGTTTGTTATGCTCCAGGAATGTAAAGAAGATCCATGAAGCTTGAGAGCCTCTTAAATTTCTCTTCTCCATGATCCATCTGAATATGAATCCCCTAATATTGTTTACCCCTCATTTTTTCCCCTTAATCCTTAACAGGTAGTTTTGTATATGGCAGGGACATAATAATTGCTGAATGGAAGTCTGCTTATTTTAGGTGGGTAGAACCAACCTTAATATGCCTCTCTAAGCATCAGACCTAGCCATAACTACTTCTTTTCATTGAACAAAATATGATTGAGACTATATTAATGTCAAGGGTCAACAATACAGGGATATAAGGGGATAGGGGATTTGTCTTCTTGGAGTAATGAAAAAGTTTTACAATTAACTAAGGGGATGAAAGCACAACTCTGTGATGAAACTAAGAGCACTGAGTGTAAAGTATGGGTGGATTGTACAAGGCAGGGGACTGTATAACACAGTGAACCCTGTGGTAGATGGTGGACTGTGGTTAACTGTATAAATATGAGAACATTCTTTCAGGGACTATGTATAATACTAATACGTGGTGTCAATAATAGGGAGGTTTATTGAAAAGATACACCTAATGGAAGCCATGGACCATAGTTAGCAGTAATATTTAGATGTTCTTTTATCAATTGTAACAAATGTTCCACAACAATGCAATGTGTTGGTGGTGGAGTGATGTATGGGAATTCTATATGTTATTCATGATTGTTTTGTAAACTCACTTCTGTAATAAAAACATATCAAGCATATGTTAAACAGGAAGTACAATTAAGAGCATGAAAACTCAAACTACATACAAAGAGAATGTAGAATCTGCGAAAGGGCCTATATCCAGAATATGATAAAATATATTGCAAAAATATGAGAAAAGAAAACAACCCAATTTTTCAAATAAGAGTACGGAAAATGTTCTCAATAGCATTAGCCATCAAAGAAATGCAAATTAAAGCCACAATGAGATACCACTGCACACTTACACAACTATACTGCTGTTGGGAGTGTAAACTGGTACAACACTTTGGAAAACTATTTGGCAGAGTCTACTAAAGCTTAATATGACCCAGCAATTCATGGTAACAAGATTGATCTGAACAACCAAAGACAAGTCTTTGCAGACGTGGGCAAAGAAAAATCCAGAGACGGCAATGTGATGTTTATTGAGACCAAAGCCAAAATCGGTTACAATGTGAAAAATCTATTCCAGCTGTTGCCTTTAAACTTTCCTAAAGTAATTCACCTCCACTAATGTGGAGCAATAGCCCAGAAATTCCATTCTTAGTTATGCACCCAAGAGAAATTTAGATATACCCAAAAGACATGTTCAGGAATATTCATAGCATCTTTATTCATCTTAGCACCAAATTAGAAACAACTCAAATCCTCATCAACATCAGAATGGATAAATTAATTATGGTAGCTTCATACCATGAAATACTACAGGGCATGGGGAAGAAAGAACTATACCTTCATATAAAAACACAGTTGAGTCTTATGAATATAATGTTAAGTGAAAGGTAGACCCAGTCAAGTGTATACTGTATGATTCAATTTATACGAAGTACAAGAATGGGCCAACTCCATCTATGGTAACATGAATGAGAATAGTGATTTTCCTTGGGCAGAACTGGGGGTTGGTTTAGAATGGGAAAGGAAGAGTAAGCCTTCTGGGATGCTGGAAATGTTTTGTATCTTGTTGTGAGTGATGGTTATACTAATGTAAATCTGAGCTAAAAATTTAAAAATTTGTATACCTAACATTGTGCACTTTATGCATGCTATATAACAAGGAAAGTTTTTAATCATCTCAAAAAAGAGGAAAAACAATGGTTGAGCACAATTAGGTCAATGAGAACTAACTGACTACAAGACTGGAACCATTATCTCAATATTACAGGAAGCTCATGTGCTTATTCCATATTTTAAAATTTGTTATTGTTTAAAATTAATTGTAAACAAAAATATGCATTTATTTTATTTTTTCACCACTTTACCAAATCAACTGAGATCTGTCCAGTTGAAAGTGATTTTAAAATATGAGCTATTTATTAAACCTACATATTTTGCTTCCTACTTAATCCCATGAAGAAGTCCTAATTTGAATTTATCATATTCTTTAACTAGGAGTCTATTTCTTTAATGTTTTGTTTTGGAAAAAATGTCAAGATTGCTGAGCTAACTTGCAGAGGTCCTATAACTAAACAATGTGTTCATATTTTTCATTTAAGCATGAAGATGTGGATTTTTCAATTGTTTCAACTAAGAACTAAAGCTATCATAAGCAATTTAATAGTCATCCACCTTTAGGCAAAAGAGCTCAATAAATGTTTATTGCAATTGTCTTATTTGGATGTGTGTCCTGAGAGGTTACTTCTAAATTAACCATTTTCTACTACTGACTTTTAAATAGGGACTTTTGAAAGAAAATTAGCAAATGTATTACAACCATCAAAAGCCAAGTTGTTTTTAGTTTTTCTGCTTCTTCAGTATACTGAAAGTCGTAATTACATATCCCATATGTTGCATGAGGGCACTAAACATTAACAGAACTTTCTTGATTGTTTCGTTTAAAAGCTTTATCACTAAACAAAATTCAGACTAAAATCTATCAAGCCAATCATCATTTAAATGAACAGGGAAAAGTGTGACAAATAGATATACTAAAATTGCTTCTTTTAAATCAAGAACATCAGTATAAGTTGAAGTAAGAATCTAAATGAAATATATTTTCACATATTCAATTCATTCCAAATACAAGCTTTATGCAATTACCTCATTATCCAAGCATGGGCAAATATGAGAACTCGTTATTTCGGTTGACATTTCAAGATTTGGATATTATTGATATACACTGATTGATTGTCTATGCAGATATATCAGATTTTAAGGAATAGGATTGTAATCTGCCTGTGAATTTTTGTTCTATCATCTTTTTTTTGGTAGATTGTCATGCTTTCTCTTCCTTATAACACTTTCTTATCTCATTATATCCTGTTATTTCATTTTCCTTGGCTCTCTCTTTTTACCAATCTGGTTCTCAGATTTTAGTACTTTAAAAATTTCCCCAACCTAACAAAGAACTTTCCTCTTCCTTCATTTTACTCCATCTTTCCACTGTTCCCATCAGCTCTCAGTTTTACTTGACATTCAACTCTGTAAAAGTTTATTTCTATTACCTGAAAACATTTTTAAATAGATTGAACAACAACAAAAAAAAGACAATGCTAAATGTAATAGGATACCATCTTTCCTCAGTTATAACCACTGACTTAATTAATTTTCTCCTTTACTAATATTCCAATCTTAAAAATATTGCTTGATATTTTCATTCTGCTTCAACTCCCTCAGTATTTAAACATTTAAACATGCATTTTCCATTGCTATTATTAAAAATTCCTTAATCATATAATTTGTATGATGCTTATTCTCCCTTCTGAATATGAATGAATGCTGATTGACATTAATATTCCACCTTTCTGACATGCTTAATGGACTATACAGATATGGGATTCGTACCATAGGTATTATTTGAAAAACATTATAGGATCACCTTCTTTTCCACTGGTTGTCTCAGTGCCTGAAATTTTTACTACTAATAAATTATATAGCCATATTAATATGAAGTAGTTATCACATTTTCTATTAGTCTTTACAAGAATATTTTCAGCTAAAAACAGAGTTTTAAAGGGCTAAAATCAAAATAATATACGTCTTTCTGATGCAGTTTATTATTCTTAAACTGGATAAGGGTGAAGAAGATAATTACAACAGAGAACAATCAATTACTCTCCAAGGTAGTGGATGATTGAGAAGTAGGTGGAAGAGGATGTTGGAGGATGAGGTTGTCACCATTTAGACAGGTTCACACTGAAGAGTCACTGTTTATTTTCTAATATTGCTTGAGCATAGCCAAGGAAGAATGGCATTTTATTTCAGTTACCTTTCCCTCCTGGTGCCTCCCCTTTTCTACCTTGAGTACTTCTGGTCTTGAATTCTGGACATACTTCTGTCCACTGAATTTCTTTTTTATGCTTCTTTTCCTGTGATCCTTATCTTGGATTTTCTTTCTAACAAGTGAAATGAATGTTTAAAAAGATATCTGGCACAAAGGTTTATAAACTTACCCCATGTCCAACAGAGAAGACTATTTCTACATACAGCCACATCTATATAAAACTCAGTTCTTTGTTTGGAATAATACTAAATTCCAAATATGGTTTCAGAACTATTCATTTTTTCCTGGAAAATGGTAGAGTTCTGTGGAACTTGCTTTTCCCCTGCTTTTTACTATTTCTATTTACTTGTAGGACAAATGCTCTGAAGATGGAGTATACATTTGATTTTGAGATTCTTAATATTACATTTTCTAAAATAAGACTTGTACTTTTTATATTAATTATATAAATTTATATAATTTATATAATTTAAAAAGCATAGAAGTTTACAAAATACTGAATTGTCTCTTTTGAATATCTATACATAGTTTAAAGTACCACAAAAGCTTATAGTTATAAGGAAAGTTAATATTCTAGCAGTTAGATTTAGGTTTTGAAGTATTCAAATCTTGGACTTGGAGTTTAGGCTCAGAGGAGATTTAGCATTGTATACTCTTCATCTTTTCATTCAAGTACTTTGAGTAATGAATGATGATGATTACTGAACAGCACATGACATGTGAAATGCAGATTTGTGTATTGAGTGGTAGCAAAACTACAAAGATAGCGACCAAACATATTTGTTTGCAGAAGGGCCTACTGGTTTTCTAGAAGTTACTTAACATATATATCTGCATTATAATTTAAATATTTTCTAACATATTGATTATTGTTTGTAAAGTAATATGTTTTGTATCTATCAGATTTACCCAGTCTGATTCATGAACATAAATTCTCAAGTAGCAACATCCCCCTGAGTACAGGGGTAGAGACTGGCAAAGGAGGATAATCCACTGATGGGCCCCTGTTATTGATGATTAGCCTTATGAATCATTGCTGTTGAAATTGAAATAGCCTAATGTTAAGGGGTGCCTAAAAGTTGCCTCTGGAGATCCTCCTGGTTGCTCAATGTGGCCTCTCTCTAAGCCAAACTCAG